>CM053576.1:126981081-127039804 GCA_028646485.1 Cryptoprocta ferox | reverse complement strand
GCATCTACATGCAGCCAACGGTCTCCTTCAAGTCCTCTGCTGCTTCTTCAACCGTCTCAGAGAAGTAAGCTTTAGCAAGTCAAGTCAGAGTTTCAAGAAACGAGACTCAGGCTCAGAGATAAATAGTATCATTGCCGCCGGTTTCATTGTTTCAAATACAAGATTTTATTTTGAGAAGAAAGTTTAATTAACCAGAGGTGGATCACTAAATTCTGCGACTTTAAAATCGCACTTTCTGCAAGATTTCACCTGTGAAATCCACAGCCTTTAATTACTGCCTCGCGTCTTAAAAAGGAGACTCTTTCTTCTGAATGCCTAATAACGTTATTATAGGAGGAAATTATAGATCAGGTGTCTGTGGTCAATAACGCCAAAACTCAGGGACTGCATCGTTCTGATTTTTGAGCTTGGAAAGTAATTTGCTAGAGAAGCACTTGCTCCCCCAAAACAGTGTTGATGTTTGGGGTTTTTTTTTCTTGCTCTTTTTTCTTTTTAAGGGACGGGGGGGGGGTGGGGAAGGGGGAGAAACGTTTAGAAATCAGACCTTTACTGGATGAATTTCTTCACTTCCCAGAAAGCAAGAAAACAATTGTTTCCTGTAATTGGACAGTTTGATTGGAGGCAGGTGGTGCTGAGCGAGGCAACCAGAGCCACAAAGCCAATTTTGGCTTCAAGCACATTTCCTTTCCTGCTCGGCTCCAGCAGTACAACATGTAAATTGGCTGCGCAGAAGCCGGCTATAAATTTAGTTCCCATTTTCTGTAACAAGCACCTTATCAGCCATGAAGAGTTTCAGCAATCGGGGACAGCGTGCGGATCTGACATGATTATAAAGCTGCCTTGAGATACCCCAGCATTAATTTCTCAAACATGTTCTTGCTGCCACAAACCAGGAATTTATGAGCAATTCTGGAAGCATCGTGTGCCCTCGTTTTAAAATACGGCGATATTCTTCTTTCTCCAGGTTCCCTGGCCTTCACGTGGCTCAAGTTATGCTATTCAGAGTTAATACTTTTGAGTAACAGGCCAAATCAACGGGGCACCGCAGATAACGAACACCAACCAGTCCTGAGAAAGAAAGGGGCCAGAATCAGAGGCGCGGGGACCCGAAGGGGGGGCGGGGGCTGTTTGTATTCTCCTCGCTGCTTTTAATCCGAAGGTCTCCCAGCCTTTTCCTTATTTGTCTTCCCAAGTGCTGGCTCATTCATCTAACCCCCTGTACAGCAGCTGACACGCAATAGTCCTCTTTCACAGATGGAGAAGCTGAGGCCCAAAGAAGTTAATCGCTCCAGCCGCGGTCACTCAGTAAGTCAGGAGCAGAGCAGAGAGGCCCAAACACTAACTTCCCAGCCCCCTGCTCCAAGTACACGTCTCTATTAATTTCCTATTGTAAATCTGTAATACAAAACAGTCATTTTTAAGACACTTGCAAGAGGGGCGCCTGGGTGTTGAGCGTCCGACTTTGGCTCAGGTCATGATCTCGCAGTTCGTGGGTTCGAGCCCTGCGTTGGGCTCTGTGCTGACAGCTCGGAGCCTGGAGCCTGCTTGGGATTCTGTGTCTCCCCCTCTCTCTGCCCCTCCCCCGTGCTCGCTCTCGCTCTGTCTCTCTCTCTCTCTCTCTCAAAAATAAATTAACATTAAAAACATTGTAAAGGACACGTGGGAGAGGGTAAGGAAAGGCAGGTGGAAATGTTTCTGATAATCCTATCAAATTATTGTCCTTTGTACACTCTACATGTTAAATCAGTTACTTCAAAGGTCCGGTGTATTTGTGTTACTAATTTTGGTCCATGCTTAATTTGTTTTAATGTTAAACTGAGGTTTGTTTACGTTTTGAGCCCCTTATTTATTTTTAGAACTTGAAAACAATCTTTTCTAATCCCAAATGGATTAATGGCTAAAATAACCGCGCTCTCAGAGAAATTCTACCTGTCACTCTACACACCTGTATAAAATTATTTTACAAAAAACAGATTGTGGACTTTGCTGAGAGCCTCGGAATTGCCACACGCCGTTTTCCAACGTGGTTGCGTCAAAGGAAATACCACCAAGTTTTCCTTTCCAGGCCGGTAGCTACCTGCGGTTCAAAATCCTCATTACTGAGAGTCTCAGCATCTAAACGCCAAAGGTTCGAGCACAAACAACGGATCTCCTCCAGTGATGGGACCCTTTTCCTTTGAATCTTTGGCTGAAGCTCTTCTCTAAAGACACATCCGTACGACACGGAGCCAGCATCGCTCCCAGTCCGCTCGAGCAAGAGCTCTCCCGCCCTTTCCTGTGCTCTCATTGCCCGATCCTGCCCCTGGAGCCACAGTGTCACATCACCCCTGCCCCAGTGGCTGCCGGTGGCAAGCAGGGAACAGAGCGAGTGTGGCCACGCATACTGTGAATGTTTTCTTAAAGGGATCGAGCGCTGATTAAACCTGTCAGAAGGCAGCTTGGGTTTGCACAAGGATTGCTGGTTGATAGCTAACTCAGAAATCTTGGCAACACTTCAGAACCAATATTTTTACAGAGGTGGCACCATCTTGAACAATGTCCTCAGTGTGCAGGACACAGGCAGCCCGTCTATCAGTATCCAGTAAGGGTGACTTTTTCTTCTACCTTTTCTGAACAAACAGGCTGATGAAGGAGCCGGGCAGGGCACAGGGGAGGGGGGTGTTGGCAGTGAGAAGAGCTGCACGGGACACAGTGGGCGACGGGAAAGCCATGTCAACGCTCTCTTTCAATAGATGCAACTAACGCCCTGGCTCGTGCAAAGCCAGCCAAGCCAGGTTCAAACAGGTTGCAGCCACCGGCTGAAGCCAGCCCCACGGCCCTGTTTGCTTTCCCTAGCGTGTGCAGGAAAGCCACACAGACCTTAGTTTAACCACCGAAAGCCAGGAGCACATTGCGTTTCTCCCCAACCAGACCAAGACAGCCATCGCATCCTCCGTCCCTGCACCTTGACTGACAGGTGCCTCCCCGTCCCCTCCCCCCAACCCTGGCCTCAGCACCCACTCCCCCCATAGGGATTTCAGCACTCTGTCCCCTCAATGCTCTTCTGCGTGTGATACCTGTGTATCTCAATGCTCTTCTGTGTGTGATTCCCAAAGCCTGTATCTTTTCCCAGAAAACAACACCAGCAAAAATATTCAAGATTTTGATCCCCCAATCCATAAGATCATCAGAACTGGGTGGTCCAGCTGGGCTTAGGTGGAAACAGGGAGCAACACCCCACCCCACACACACACACAACCCTGGAGATCAGTAGTGAGCTGAGAAGCTCCCAATGCCCCCGGGGCCCTGGGCTAAGACAGCAAGGCGGGACAGGGGGCCATCGGAGCCACAAGCCCCCTCCCTGGGCAGCCCCACAGCCTCCACCAACTGGAGGTATAAGATGACACAAATCTACTCTTTCATAGCTCTGAGGGAGAGAAGGCCCGAACGAAGGTCAACAGGGCCACGACCCCCTACACCTCGCAGGAGAGAATCCTTCCTTGCCTCTTTGGGCTTCTGGGGGGTGGCCAGCCATCCCCAGTGCTGTGGCCTGGGCATTCACGTCCCCCTAAAATCCATACATTGAACCCCCAACCCCATTGTGATGATATTTGGAGTAGGGGCCTCGGGGGTTGGGGGGCCGCCCTCAGGAATGGGATCGGTGTCCTTAGGGGAAGAGCCCAGCCAGGAGCTCGCTCTCTCTCTGCTCTTGGAGGACGCAGGAGGGGACAGAGCCAGCCAGAAGAGGGCTCTCACCGGCACCTGAGCACGCTGGCACCCTGGTCTTGGACTTCCAGCTCCAGAACCCGTGAGAAATCAACCCCTGTCGTGGACAAGCCATACAGTTTACAGTATTTCGTGCAAGCAGCCCGAGTGAGCTACGACACTGGCTTGGCATTCCTTGGCCAGAAGCTGAAACACCAGAGTCTCTGCCTCCACGGCCACATGGCCACCTCCCCTCTTGTCTGTGTCTTCTCTTCTTATAAGGACACCAGTCATACTGGGTCAGGGGCCCACCCGGGTTCCGTGTGACCTCATCTTACATCTACAAAGACCGTATTTCCAAATCAGGGTCACATTCTGAGGTGCTGAGGGGCCGGGGCTTCAACATATCTTTTGGGGGTGCACAGGGCAACCCATAACAGTCCCCAAAACCTTTCAGTTCTGGTTCTTTACTCAGAGAATGAAGTCCACATCCCAATCTGGCTTCCAGACCCCCCACACACACACTGGCACCTCTGCAGACTGACATCCCCACACCGTCCTCATGCACCAGCCCAAGGGTCCCCTACACCCCCCGCCCAGGTCCACCTCTGCACTTTCCTGATGCTGTTCCTTCCTCCAAGAGAGCCCTTCCCATGCTCACAGCATCCAGCTTAAACGCCCCCTATGGTTTCTTCCTACGGCCTCCATCACAAAGGAACCGAAATCCACGTCCCTAACCTTTATTCCTCTAAAGGGACTTAACTACCTTCTACTTTATGTCAGAACAATAAATAATTTTATTTCTCTTAGTCTTCTGCAAGCTCTGTAAACATTCCATAAAGGTTTAACAAGGTGGAGAGACCTCATACACCTAACGTCTCAGCAGACATTAACACTTCCTGGTCCTTAGATGAGAGAAGATCCAGAGAGGACGTTGCAGAGACGGGAAATCCTGAAGAATCAGGGACAATCTCACTTGGCCAACATCCGCGCTTACCGTTTAGAACCTTCGGCTAGGCAGGGACTGGCCATCATAGCTGAATCCAGGAGGGATAAGCCTGAGCACAGACGGCCAGCGTTGGGCCCTGTGAACCGTCTGAGATTCATGAAGCACCTGGAGGAGTTCTGCAGAAGTCACACACTCAGCCTCCACTGCCCACCTTTCTGCAAGGAACCCACTGGGCATAGAAACAGCGGGTCCTGTCGTTCCCAAGACAGTGCCTTGGACAGGTTGGGAACGCTGAAAACCGTGGACAGACCGTGACCACCGGGAGGGATGCCACAGCCCTTCAGATGATTAGCACGTGACTGAGCACCAGCTTCTGGCCGATGGCGTGTCCATGTCCCCCCACTCGGCGAAAGGCAGATGCTGAGCCACAGAGGGTATGGCTGGCCCACGACGGGGGAGGTTGCTCCCCGGACCTGGCAAACATGAGGAAGTCTCTGGGACGGTTCTCCTTCTGTCCCAGAACTCCTTTACTGGCCCGCTGCACCGAGCCATCCACTTCATCATCTTGTGTCCGTTTCCTCAGGGTGGTGGGGGCCAACCTGCCTCCCTGAGAGCTGGCTTTAAAACAGTGTGTGTGTGTCAAGCCCCTAGCGCTGCACATGCTGCACGGCTGGTGCTCAGTAAGTGGAAGACTGTGTGGTCCGTCCCCTTCCAGTGGCCGTGGTCAGTCCTAAGTTTTCAGCGCCCCCAACCTGTCCAACGCGCTGTCTTGGGCTCCTGTGCGTCAACAGAAGCAAGGAGCACACACAGCAGGTGTTGGTGGCCCCATCCCTATACCCTCCCTCCCAGGGCTCCCCGCCCCCAGCCCCCAAAAATGTCTGCATGTCTCCAGTTCTACTTCTTGTCTTCGCAGCCAGGCAATCCTCCTCCGCGGCACCGCTCCGTCCTTCCAGCCCCCAACCCCGACCACAGTGACCTTCTCACCACCCAGCCCCTTCCCTGGCGTGAATCCCTGCTCCGGCATGCTGGAAAAGTCAAGCCTGTAACTTGCACAGAGACCCTCCCCCTCCGACATGGAGGGGATGTGACACCAGCCCGGCCATCAAGGAGTCGCGGCCCAGAGCAGGGGGTCTCTCCCGTGGGTCGTGAGGTCTCTCTCCAGCCTCTCTCTCAAACCTGCGTGGCTCCAGCCCTGACACGCAGTCCCCCAGCCATCAGCCTCTCTGCCTGGCTTTCTGGCCCCACAGCCTGCTAGGTGTCCAGATCGTGTCAGCAATTCCAGGCCATCGAGCACATCCATTTCCCAAAAACCCGAATGCAAAGCAATCCTGCCCGCATCAGACTTCTTACTTGATGCCACTCAATCACAAGTTATCCCTATTGTTATTGACCTTCTGATGTTAATAGATCTTTCTCCCCACATAGAAAGCAGGGCTTGGGCATCAGGCAGGACCTGGTTCGCATCAGCTTTGCTATCAGCTGTGACGGAAGGTCAGGGCCAGGGCTCCCCAACGTCTGCCCCTCCCCCGGCCAGGATCCTAACCACCGGAAACATCCCCCACTCCAACCACAGCACCCGCCTTCCCTCTGTTTAGCGTGGCTGATTTCAAGCCGAGTCCTCAACACAGCGAACATCCTTCTCAGGCAATAGGGAGATGAGCAAGTGGGCTTTGGGGGTCCCCCAGCTGCCCGCGAGAGTCTTGAGTGACCCCCCAGACCTTGGGCAGGGATTCCTCCCTGCACTGTCCTTACGCCATCATGTTGGAGGGAAGGGCTGTGTCGCAGTGTCCTCATGCATTAGCCCACCACGAGGCTATCTAACACCCTGATGGGGTGTTCCCCACCCATGGAGGCAGAGTATTCCATTTTTAGTCCTCACTGTTGGGGAGGAGATACTATTTACTGAGCCACTAGTACACGCCACTGAGTCTAGGTGCCTCCACGTATATTTTCTCCTTAATCTGTACAAGCACCTTGTGAGCATACATTGCATGACCCTCTCCACTGCAGATAAAGGGAGACTCAGAAGAATTAAGGCAGCCCCAGGCTCACACGGATACGTGATGCCGTCAGAATTCGAGCTGGCCCGAGCACATTTCTCTGCTTTACTCCACATCTACTATTGACCTCATTATTAATAGGACCCCTCGTTTTTATTGTGCTACATTTCTCTGTGAGCTGTTTTCCACCCTCTGACCTCCGTTCCACGTCTTAGCCCGCCAGTCACTGCTTCAACCCCTTTCTATATTGATCTTCCTTCAGACCTTCAGAAGTAGTCAGCCTGTGCCTCTGACCCACACCTGTTTCCAGGGCCTGGCCCAGATGAACATTATTTGGAGGCTTCCGAATTGGGCCTGATAACTCCATCTCCTTAATGCAGAACTTCCTGAAAGCCACGTATGCCGTACACGCTGCCATGCCCGTCCTTCTGCTGCAGGTGCACAGAGAAGTGGTTAGGAGGGTGTGTCCCAGCATCGAAGGCCTGCTCTCTGCCTTTGACCAGCTGTGCGATTGGGAGCAAGTCTCTGAGCTTTGGATGCTCATCTGTAAAACGGCGAGGTGTGGCCCCTAACTCACGGGCTTCTTCAGAGAACTCAATGTCAGCATGCGAGCCAAGGGCATGGTAAGCCCCCCGTACGTGCACTTACTGATATTCTCCTTTAACACTGGTGCAATCTACAGCACCTGTGCATGTTTACAGAATGCCAAGTGCAGTCCCAAAGGTACGGGAGAAAGAAACACCAGTTGGTTCCCCACACTTGATAGCACAGACCCAAAAGGGGAAGTCCTTTTTTCCCTGATGGTCAGAGTGTGCACTGACTTGAGAAAGCCCTGCTCCTGGCACAAGAGTCCGCCGAGATGGGAAGAAGGTGGTTCGAGCGGCAAAGCCGCCTCCTTCTGGATACGGACAGGGCCGCACGTTCTCAGCACAGCTGCAGCAGGACAATCTGCCATCCCCTTTGGATCTGGGAGAGAGGTTTTCCTGAGCCCAGGATCGCCTGGTTGCCCCCCCACCTCCAAGAGTCCGACCTGGTGCAGTGGAACTTTTCCTGCATCAGGGGACCAGGAAGCATCTCCAACCCCCCAGGCACCCAGCCCCAGTGCCCAGCCTCCACCCTGTCCCCCAGACACCTGCCTACCAAGTGGCAGTCTTGGGAGCCAAACCCCTCCTTCCTCGGGGGTCAGTCTGCTTTTCACAGACAGAGCCCCATGCTGTTGTCCTTTGCACATTTCCCTTAAACACAGACCTGATGTGACCACACAGGCCTCGGGGAGGACTTGGGGTCATCCCTGAGCACCCCCATGCACACCGGCAAAGCCCAGAGCCAACAGCATTACCAACACGCATGCGCTCAAGGGCGTGTCCTTTAGACCCAGATTCCCTAAGAGCCAAGGCTGTGCCTTTGAGTCCTTGTGTCCCCACCACACGTGCACATTGCATAAAGGAGCACCCAGGAAAGAAGGGAAGATAAAGAGGGGTGGAGGGTGAGGAAATGAACTTGTTCCCCAGGCGTATGTTCCCTCTGTGCTGTGGTCCTCTGCTGGCTTCGTCCCTCCCTATGACCTGTCCCTCACTAGCCGGGGGCTGCAATTCAGCACGTCTGTTTCTTCCTTTGCCTCTGCAGCTTTGGGAAGAGATTTGTGGGGATGGTTTTGATGTTGATACATCTACCCAGAAAAAGAAGTTGCACTGCTCACTTCCGAGTGCTTCTTGACGCGATCCTTTGGCAAACAGAGCACTGGAAGCCACGAGTAACAGAACAGTGAGGCTGTGTACTCAGGCCGGGGAGCAAACCGCAGACTGAGTCATAGGACTGGAGCACGTGAGAGGCTGTAGCTCAGATTTCACCCGGGTGAGGAGGTGGACAGGAACATACAACATAGAGTTCTTAGGACTGACCTCCAAAGCCCCAAGTATTATCTGAGCCCCGGGTACTGCACACCAGAGCCCCGGGTACTGCACACCTGAGTCATGGGTACTGCACACCTGAGCCCCGGTTCTACACACCTGAGTCCCGGGTACCGCACACCTGAGCCCCAGTTCTACACACCTGAGTCCTGGGTACTGCACACCTGAGCCCCAGGTACTGCACTCCTGAGCCCCGGGTTCTACACACGTGAGCCCCGGGTACTACACACCTGAGCCCCAGGTACTGCACACATGAGTTCCTGATGCTACACATCTGAGCTCCAGGTACTGCACACATGAGTCCTGGGTACTGCACACCTGAGCCCCAGGTACCACACACCTGAGCCTAGGGTGCTGTGTTCTGAGTCCCAGCTGCTATACCCTGAAGTCCTGGAACGCTGTACCCTTCTGCCCCAGGGTGCTGCAGGCTGGATGCCTACCTGGCAGCGAGTCCCTCTGCCAGACAACTCACATTTCAGAGTCTCGCTGACTGCGAATCATGTATACAAACGTGGCTTATTTGATTCCCACAAGTCCACCAGCTATCACTCTCATGTCCACTTTACAAATGGGGAAACTGAGGCCCAGAGAGGTTATGTGATTTACCACAGTCCCCTACAAGTAAGCAGCAAAGCCAGGACTCAAGGCCCTGTGCCCCTGCGTTTCCCCCCCTGCGGGGTAAGCTGTCCTGCAGAGCTGTGTAGACCTCAGAGCTCCCAGGCTGTTTGCCTGAGCCACGTGCCCTACCACTGGGAGCCCACGCTGACTCGCTGCTCTCAAAAATTGTGGGTAGCCATCTGTATCGAAGGATCTGAAAAAGATATGTTCATGTGCTTTGGCCCGTTAAGTACCTTCTGGGAATCCATCCAAATGAAATACTGCAGAATATGGAAATAAAGCTTTATGTACAAAGATGTTCATTGCTTCATTATTTATTAAGAATACACTGTATTCGGAAAAACTGGAAAACACCTAAATGTCCAACAGTAGGGAAACAGCGACGTACATTAAATTATGGTTTTATATGCATTTATTTAAAAGATACTAGTTAGAAAAAGATGGTCAAAATGTGGGGAAACACATTTAATTTTAAATGAGAGCAAAAGGGTGCAAAACTGGATATACATTCTTGTTCCACAATTGTATTTAAAACCACTTGCTGAGGGGGGCCTGGGTGGCTCAGTCACTTAGGTGTCTGACTCTTGATTTGGGCTCAGGTCATGATCTCCAGGTTTGTGAGTTCGAGCCCTGTGTCGTGCTCTGCACTGACAGCAGGGAGCCTTCTTAGGATTCTCTCTCTCCTTCTCTCTCTGCCCCTCCCCCACCAAATAAATAAATAAACTTAAAAAAATAAATAAAAATAAAACCACTTGTTGAGCACTAAAACATCAGAGGAATAAAATGGAAAATGAGAGAAATTTCGATCCCGTCCACCGAGGCCTACAGCCAGGGACAACTGCAACCAGGTAAGAAAACAACTGTGTAGGAGAAACCAGACCAGAACAAAATGTACCAAAGGGTAAAGTAGCAAACTTCTGATGGTGGAAATACAGGCGATTTCTTTTTCTTCTCTTCTCTTTTTCTGCACTTTAAAATTTGCAGTGAATATTACTTGTTTAATTAGACACGCATTTCATCGTGCAAAGACCTGTGCTCCCCTTTCGACCTCCCACAAGCCCCACATCCGTGGCTGTCTGGATGAACTCTGATGCCCCGCACCCCGCACCCCGTGACCATCCCGAGTCAGAGACGAAGCCCCTCAGGTCACAGGGATTTGGCAAACAGGTCACAGGCATTTGGTCAAATGAAGTGGCTCAGCTTTGCAACAAACAGGTGAATCCCAGTTCGGCCCATTCTCTGGCTGTGTGACCCTGGGCCTGTGGGTCCCCAGCTCCTGTGCCCCTCCATGTCCTCGCTACAGTATGAAAAGCCCTGTGGACCTGTGTAGACCCCACAGATAAGCACGCACAGTTGGCTCCCAGTTATTGGAGGTTACAGTTTGCGGAACTTAGCTGAACCCAGGGCAGCTGCCTGGTCCAATCCCTCTGGTCTTGCTTCCGTCTGACACGGGTCACCAAGCCGGTTCTTCACAAAGGCCAGGCTGAGGCCAGGCTGGTCTGGGAGGCGTTCAGCAGCCACAGAGCCACCCAGCACCTTCCGTGGAGGCAGCGGAGCGCCTCCCGCCCGGCCCCTTCCTCGGTGGCCCTCACCTGGGCGCACCTGGAGAGAGCCCGGTGAGGTCGGTGCCTGGGCTTCTGCCGGACGCAGACAATGCCGGTGATGAGGGTCCTTTTCAGATGAGCCGAGATAAGCATGTGTTTTTCTCTGACCTTGGCTGTCATTCTCTCACAATGGGCAGATGATAACGTTTAACTGTTTCTAAAAGCCCTGCATACAGGCAAGAATGAGCCTTACAAACGAGCAATTGCATTCAGAGCAGACCTCTGGGGCTTCCCTGTGTTGTCAGCTTCGCTTTAGGCATTTCTGAAACCGAAGAGAATTTTTATTCCTTTTCTGTCCCCTACAAGTAGAATCTGGGGTAAGAATCGGGAGTGGTGCTCAAGGGACGGGTGGTCCAGTAGCAGCCCCGCCTCAGGCAGAGCAGCTTCCCCCGGCCCGAGAGTCCCGCCCTCGGGGGTGTGCGGCCCGGATAGGTATTGCCTGCTTGTGCTCCGGCCCCACCAACACGATTGGCCTTGCTCTCTGCTTCTTCAACACCACTTACAGGGTCACCGTTCCATCCCTCACATTTGGACAAAACCAGCTAAGAATGTGGAATGTTTGGAGCAGAGGGACCGCCCGAGATGAAGCCAGAGGGCAGCGTGCTGGTGGTGAGGAGGGGGGACTCGGAGGGTGTCTCCTGAACCCGTACACCCCAACTCCAAGACCTCAGTCTCATTTGCTCACCGCCCAGCTAACCACAACCATGGATCGTGCAAGGGTCCGCCGTAATCAGCAGCAAGGAACGAGGTTTCTCCACACTAGCATTTCCGTCTGTATGTTATGGGGTCCCCTTGTCCAGGTCGGCCAGCCAGAGCTGCCCCAGCCCGCCACCCCACGCTGGGCCGTTTCTACAACAGAAATCCATCTCTCACAGGTCTGGAGGCTGAAGGTCCATGATCGACGCGTGGGTAGGGATGGTTTCTCCGAAGGCCTCTCTTCTTGGCCTGTACGGGGCCATGTTCCCACGGAGTCCTCACAGGGTCAACCCTCTGTGTGTGCCTGTGTCCCCAATCTCTTCTTCTTATGTGGTTACCAGTCCGACTGGATCTGGGCCCATTCACGGGACCTCATTTTACCTTAATCTTCTCTTTGAAAACTCACTCTCCAAAGACAGTCACATTCTGAGGCTCTGGGAGTGAGGACTTCAAAATATGAATTTGGGGTACACGAATTAGACCATAATATCACCCAGACTGTTTTACAGACGAGAAAGTCCAGGCTTTTCCTAGATCTCAGAGCAAATTGGGGTTAGAGGCCAGAGTCAAGTGCCGGCCCCGAGCCTGCAGGCTCTGACCCTCCCACCACGTTTTTAGACATGCTCTCTGCTCTCATGGCCCTGTAATTGAATTGCAGCCCGAAGAAAGTTCCCACTCACTCATTTGCAGAAGAGCTTTGGGCTGGAAGATAAGAGACTCAAGGATCAGACTCAGTGACCAGCTCCAGTCTCTGGCAAGTCACTTAAAGCTCGCCAAGCCTCAGTATCCTCATCTGCAAAAAGGGGAAGTTAATGCTAAATACCTAAGTCATGAAGTCTACACCGGTGAGCACCTTGGGGCCAGGACAAGGAGAGATGGCAGACCCAATCCAGAGAAAACAGACACAGGGGTCCCCGCCGCTACCTGAAGATGCATATTATAGACATGACTTGGTAGTTAAATTTTATAGCCATAATTTAATTTAAGTCACAGGGAATTCTGAGACACAGAAATAAGTCCTCTGCCTAACAACACCTCCAGACCAAACTCGCCAGACTCTTTGAATTTCTATGAGTTTGGAAAGGAAAAGAGATCTAAGTTCTTCCAGGGGGTTCAAGACGGCAGGGGCACCCCTGATGCAGAGAGACACGCCCCTGGGTAGGTCCGGCCAGCCAGCTGGCTTTCACTGTCCTCTGCAGAATCGTCCTCCTGAGCATGGCACTCACCACGGACGGGAGCACGTGAGGCCACCCTGCGTTCTAGAAGAAAGAGAAGCCCCAGGGTTCCAGATCCCAGCGCCATTTTTATTCATGGCGTAATCAGTCCATCTCTGGACTCCCAGTTGCTCTCCCATAAATGAGAAAGGAGAGGGCAAATGTGTGCCACTCTTTAAGCTAGTAGGACAAGGAAGAAGGGGCGTCACCTTACGGACAGGCAGAACCCACTTATAAGCCCCTCTGCATCTTGACCGAGTGACTGGGGACAAGCGTCATAGCACCTCCAAGTATTGCTTTCTCCAGTGGCAAATGAAATCCATCACGTACTCGACAGTGTGATCCTTTATAACAACGCTTTATGTAAATGAGCACTTTGCAGAGTCATCGTGAGCCTCTACACGGTATATGAGCTTCCTCCGTACGTCCTGACAAGCAGGTCACATACGCAAGGTCTTCTGCATTCTAGCTTCCGCAAACACTCACAGACCGCCTTACGTGTGCAAAGTGCCTCACGGTGCCCATCCTTCAACAGGCAGCCAACACGTGTCCCTGAGATAGCACATCACCTCACTTAACACTCAGACCCGGAGAGGTTAAGTGACCTGCCGCGGGGACTCTTCACCTCCGTCTGCCGACTCCAGATCACCCCTTTCTCCACGGCGAACAAACAGAGCTTTTCTTCCCCTGTGGAAAGTTCAGGCACCGACATGGCACGAGAGCCATGCTGAAACGTCCCGGCCAGGCATTGAACTTGGAGTTCATGTTCGCCTTCGGGCTCCTTGGCTGACCAAGGCTTCCAAAGCTCTCCTGGGAATGCATTCGGTGTGCTCCCTTTCGTTCTGCAGGCTTGGCTCTCGTTTCCTTCTTTTAAGTTAAATGCTTCCAACCATTGAAATTTTAAAAAAGGAAGGAAGGAAGGTCATTATATTTTTAAATCCTCCATTTGTACCTCGAGGTGCTATTTTCCTGTTTCATTAATGAGATGGGAGGCTGCACGGATGGCTTCAAGACTTGAGTGCTCCCTTCAGCCTGGAGCTAGTCAAAGAAACCCACCTGCCCCGAACGTTCCATCGCCCCATCTCACCCTCTTTATAAGCATCAGGAGGCAACGCAGGTGGGGTCTGCCCTAGAGGCAGGGCAGGGAGCCGGCCGAAGTCCCTTCCGGTCTGCGTTCCACTGGATGAGGCAGGCCAAGCCCCCTCTTGCCTCTGCGGTCACAGGAACGTGCGCTGTGCGATATTTATAGTTCCTTTTCCTCTCTTTGATGAGGCTTCTGAGAAAGGCGGCTCTACCTCTCTGGCAGGTGCGATCTTTCACGTGGGCTCCCCTACTTGCTATGGGTGTCAGGTCCCGGGACCATGCACAACACCAGCCCGCCCCTGCCCACCCCTGCCAAGGACAACAGAGCCACACCCACTCCTCTCGGGCCAGGAACGCAGCCCCCCAGGCACCGCTGGTACTTGCTCAAAGGTTCGGTGTTTGAGACTCTTGGCTAAATTCAGTAATAACACCACAGTTTCACCAAAAAGCATTATAGTGATTACTGGGTTATATTAGGAGCTTATTTAAGATAACATCTTATTTGCACAATGTAGTTCAAATAGATGGTTAGTGCAGTCAATGCGATTGTTAAACTCCTTATGTACATTAGCATAATCACTCTGGAAGTGCGTGCCGCTTTTAAACATACGAACACTTAAAACCGAAAGCATAAATATATGTCTTTTAAGGTGGCGGCACAGTTAGAATAAGAGCGTTTAGGTTTATATGTAAACAGGAATTTAGTTGTCTCTTTAGCAGTATACTAGGTTGTAAAATACGCTCCAAGACAGCTCTCTTAAAGAAGCCGAACGTGCAATCCCAAACTGCTGTGTTTTATTCATAATAGTTTCTGTTTATCAAATACCTTCTGTATGCCAGGCGCTGTGCTGGGCACATCCCGTAAATATCTCGTGTAGTTTCCCTCTCTCTGCACTGACAGTCATAAATATCATTATCCCCCTTGAAAAGAAGATAACATTGAGGCTCTAAGAGTGTAAACGACTTGTCTGAGGCCACACGGCTAGAATTTTCCAGGCACTCTCTCCACCGCCCCTCCGTCACCTGCCACCAAATGCAGAGGGTCCAGTGAGTTCCGGACAACCAGTAAAACATAAGGATGGGCCTCGGGGTCTTGACTGGTCCCCTGAGGTGCTCCGAATGGCTAGAGAACAGAGAAGGAAGCCGCACCCGAGGCCTGAGCCAGCAGGGGGCCTCCCGCACGACCCCTGCCTCTTTTCCTCAGAGCCCAGCAGCTGACCAGGGGCTGGGGGACCTTAGACACTGTAAACCCACTGGGCCTCCGGGCACATTAGAACTTCCGCAAACCCTCCAGGTTCCTGTTGCCCACAGTCACCGCACCCTCAGCGAGCACGGGGGCTCTCTCCTGGCTGAGAACCATCAGTCCTTCGTGACCCTCCTCATCACCCCAGCACGTGGCTTTCTGCGCTGGCGTTTCTGTTTTTTCTTAACAGGGGAACGTGATTTTCCTCACTTCACACACGAGACACTGGGCTGCTCTGAGAGATGCGGGTCAATGCCGCAGGGGCCCCCTCCCCGGCACACCAGCCCCCCGAGCCCAAGATGCTACGCTTCAAGTACATTCAAATGATTACACCCAGACTTTCCAGGTCATTCGAGAATAATCCAAATGCCACTTCCCCAGTGTCGAGACTCGCCTAGGATCCCCGCTCCCCCACTCTGAACGTATGGAAAATGCTGACCGGTAGCTACACTGACCAACCTGAGTTCCACTCTGACCCTCTGGTAAGAAAGCGGTAGGGCTGGGAATTAACTAAGACAGCAATTATGTGATATATATATAGCTAATTGTGTGTTGTATTTCACGCGTAATATAAATGCACGTAATGTGACACATTGAATGACGTTGTGGAGGAGCAATGAATCTGCTGAGGTTCTTTAACAGGGATTTTGGTTAAGCACACGGAACAACCCATGGCGAGGTTAACCCCACTCTCGCCCGGGCGAGCCCCCCGCCGGCCCTTCACCCAGGGTGCAAACCCCACCCCTGCCCTCCCTCCACTGGCAGGTGTTCAGCGTGTGTCCCAGCCCCACCTGTAACCTACAGATGGTGATGGTCCTCGTGCCCCAGAGCTGCTCTGAGGACAGAAGCCCATGCACAGCCCTTAGCACAGTGCCCAGCACTCAGTGGACACTAACCTGACAGTGCCTGGTACTTACATTAGACCCATAGATGTATGTGTTTCTCTTGGAAGGTACAGTATCCCACACGGCTTATTCTGAGAGAATGTGCCTGGGGGCTCCTGGGGGGCTCAGTAGGTTAAGCGTCCAACTTGGGCTCAGGTCATGATCTCACAGTTTGGGGGTTCAAGCCCCGTGTTGGGCTCTGTGCTGACAGCTCAGAGCCTGGAGTCTGTCTTCGGATTCTGTGTCTCTTTCTCTCTCTGCCCTTCCCCTGCTCATGCTGTCTCTCTCTCTCTCTCTCTCTCTCAAGAATAAATAAACACTTAAAAAAAGGAGAGAATGTGTCTGCCCTGAACATGCCTGTAAAAACTCCCTGACCAGCTGCCCCAGCTTTCCGCATGCCGCTGCGCCCCAGGATACCCTCGGACGTCCTGTGGAGAAGCCGTTCCCCAAGTCCCCAGGCTGAGTGTGCTGCCCCCACGCCCACCTGTCCCTCCACACTGCCACTGTAACCGTTCCTGTGTCCGTCTCCATCCCAGGCAGAGTCCCCGGCCACGGCCACGGCGCTTCTCCGTCCCCAGTGGCCTTCACAGGGCCAGCACAGAGGGGCTTGGCAAATGCTCATCTACTCAGCAAACTTGCCAAGCTTCCCCTGGTTGATGATCTAAGTATAAGTTTTGGTTTGGTTCCTCCAGTAGCCGACCAAAGATGGACTGGAAACTACTAAACACACCTGCACAAAACACATGGGGGTCTCAGCCGGGCCCCACGCTGGTCCTGGAACAGTCTGTCTTACCCCAGCAGAAACAAGAGGCACTTCACGGCGGGGGGTGGGGGGGGAGTAGGGGAGGGAAGACACGCACGGTCATCATGTCCTTTGCCCTCTGAGGTAGGTGCTATGAGCCCCATTTTACAGATGAGCAAACCGGCACTCAGCAAGTCGAATGAGCCAAAGGTCACGCAGCTGCTAAGTGTTTGTCTACACTCAAAGGCAGACAGGCAATTGGTGTCTGTTCTAGGAATTAGGAACGTTGGTGCTAAGAACACGTAAAAATAGCCCTGTGCATTTTCCCATTCTTGAAACAGGTTTACTAATCAGGGACTCGGCTGAAAAAATCCAGCAAAATGACTCAGTTGCTAGCAATTCCTCCCCGTCACCTTGGGACAACCCCGGCAGGCATAGAAACAGAGCGAGAGAGGGAGGAGAAAAAGGGAAGGGAAGAAAGGATGCATTAGCCTGAAGGCCCTAGCCATTTCCTCTCACTCGGCTCTGTGGCCCCTATCAACGCCCGCCGCAGAGCTCACAAGGCGAAAAAGGCCTGCGGTAACGTCAAGGGCAGGCTGGAGGGCTTATTTCCTGTCTTCTAAATATACTCTTGTTCCGATGGTATCTCGTCCCCCCTGCGTCATGGAGGATGGCCGCCCTTTACATTGCAAATGTCTCAGGAACTCCTCAGCCCGAAAGGAAGCTCTGGTGGAGACAACGCCACTTTCTAAACACCTTCAGGAACAGTGTGCTCAGGCTCCCAACTCCTCCCCCTCCCCCCCTCCCTCTCCTCTCCAGCTTCCTGCTCCTTCACCTCCGCCTCCTCCTCCTCCTCCTCCCTAACCAGGGCACTGCCAGCCCTCAGGGTGGGAAGCAAATGTCCAGCAGGCCAGGCCTCTATGAATGTTATCAGAGGAAAAACTCAAGAACCAAGAAGCAAAGAGAAACCATTGTACACCTGCTGTCACACTGCCACCTCCGGACGCCCCAGCCTCCATCCAGGTGTCCTCCAGGAAGAAAGGGCCCATTCAGGACTGTGACTGGCGCTTCTCGAGCCGAGGTCCCCAAACATGGCAAAAAGAGAGGAAAGACAGGAAGGAGGGGGCAGGGCCTCCTGGGTGGCCTGAGAGCTTATGGCGAAGCAAACGCCCACTGGGCTGTGGCCCAGCTCGGTGGCCTCTGGGCAAGAAGCATGGCCCTCAGCCTCAGTCAGATCATCTGGGGGTTGGGTCACTGAGAACGATGAGTCCTCACAGGGCCGTATGAGAGTGCCCTAAACCACGCAGCTCTGCGCTAGGGTTTGAGAGGCGCGTTCCCACCCTGGGCCTCGGACATTTCGATGATCTCACTTCACATTTACAAAGGTGCCTCCTTCCTTCTCATAATCAATATCTGTAAAAATGGCAACAGTTTGCTTCACTGCTACGGGTAGGAAAACACGGCTCAGAGAGCTGAAGTAACGGGCTCGATGCCACGCAGCTCGGAAGCCCCGACTGCGCTGCGGCTGCCTGAGCCCTTCTGATCCTCGGCATCTTCCTGCAGACAGCGGATGCACCTGCGGTGGGAGGTGGGGTCCTGGAGGCAAGATTCCCAAGGACGCAGGGCTGCCTGAGGCTTAGAAACAGAGATGGAGGAGGGGCCCTGGAGTCCCTTCCTGTTGGAGTCCTTCAGGACAAGTCACGGGGGCGTCTGTGCCAGCCCGGCTCAGCCCTGCTGCTGGAACGGGTCCCTGCAGTGCTTGTCCAACTCTTCAGGGACAGACCTTGGATGGCCTCTGCCCGCCCTGGGACTCCAGCTCCTTCCTGGGTCTGGAAGAGGGGGAGGGAGGAGGAACGAGTTACAAGGGAGAGAGAGCGCGGTTCCGGTAGGGCTGGCGGCCTGGGGAAGGGCAATTACTTACTGTGTGACCTTGGAGAAGTCACTGATCTGAGGTCACTGGTGCTGGATAGGAAGTGGTTAGGGTGGTGCCCCAGAACCATTCCTTCTGGAGAACCGTCACCACGTGTGACTTTAGACCATCTTCCACCTTGGCGACATCTGGCTCCCTACGGCCAGACCCCTGGGGCCCAGCAGCCTGTGTTCCCCTTGGTTTCATTGGTGCTCAGGCTGGTCGCTCTTCCCCCTCCATGGAAATGGGGGGAGGGGGTCACCGACAGGCATGAATGACAGGGACCATGGACATCGGTGGCATGCTAGGGCCAGCCCTCACCGTATTGCTAAGCCGAGCGTGACCACTGCTTCCCAATGTGCATTCGGGGACCACTCATCGGCAGCCTGCTGACACCACAAAAATCGTCAAACATGGGCTTTTTTTTTTTTTTTTTTCCTTTTGGTCAGTTGTTAAACATCTTCTGGTGTATCACTGGGGCCCAGGGATAGACAGGCAGGAAGGATCCCTTCCTAAACTTTGATCCCCTCCCTTTCATCCTTTGGATACCAAGGAGCTGGCTGGGAATTGGCAGGCTTCCAAGGAGAAAAATGCCCTTTACCCTCGCTGGTTGAGTGAACGCATCCCGGGACCAAACCAGCCCTCCACTCCACTGCCATGTGGTCCCCAAGGCATCACCCCAACGTCACAGAGCTGGCCAAGCCACGGGTCCTCATCTGCAAAGGAAGCTAGCATGGCCGCACCGACGAGACAGCCCTGGAGGCTACGAAGCCAGCATTTAACAGCAGACCCGGTTGCTTGGGCAACAGTCCACTTTTGCTCGGGCTTTACCAAGCTTTCCACAAGTTCTCTTCCTCCTAATTTGCTTTGATCTCCATGAGCTCTCAGAAACCCCCCCAGTGAAGTGCCCTTGAAGCCTGGAAAACCCAGGAACAAAGAGTCGCTCTTCACAGAAGTGTTTTTGTAAGACTTGCTGAGCTCGGGACCCAACGTGTGCGCTAAGAGATACTGTGCGGAATCGCCTCGGAGCTCCAAGCCAGCCTCGGGTGGGTCACACACCTTCATCTGACAACCGGGGGCATCTGGTGTTTGTTCAAGGCCACGTGTGAAAATACGGTGAGAGCTGAGACCAGAAGCAGCCAGTATCACATGTGGAAATAGGGAGAAATGGTTGCTTTTTTATAACTTACCCACCCAAAGTATGAGGTGTGTCTGAGCCAAACTTTTCCTAGAGAATCAATGTTGCACACGTCCACCTTAGCCATCCAACACCTGTTGGCACTGCCCTGTTAGCTGGGGTCTCGGGAATGGCCCATTTGGCCTTTCCTTCGGTCCCACACAAGAATCGGAAGGCATTTCACAGGCCTCCTTACAGCTAGTTTCGGGATGCAAACTGGCTTGCACCAACGGACACGATCAGAAGGCAGAGTGAGGCGCATGTGCTGTTTCTATAAGAACCTCACTGCTGCTGCCGTCAGTGAAGAGGTAGAGATACCGAGGTTTCCAGCCACAACTTCACAGTGTCCATCCTCCAGCTCCTGGGAGTCCTGATCTGGCTTCCTGACCCCTGGATTGCAGCCTTGGGGGGGTGGGGTGGCGATTCTCCAGTAGAATCAGATGGCCACTCTCCTGATGGCCAGCTCTGTATTCTTCTAGGAGTCCTGCCAGTAGCCCAGCCTAGAACCTGCTCCTTCGGCCCTTTCTAAAGACCAAATCCCCTGTATTAAGACCCTTTCCACTTAACATATCTGGAGCGGTTTCTGATTCCTGCAGTGAGTTCATACAATCACTCTTATGTCCCCAGATCTAGGCAGTTCGTATGCTTTGTAACTTAAGGAATGGTTACCAGAAAAATCTTTGAGTCTCTATAAAATCCTTCCTGGACTCTACAGTAAGTGCTGATATATTGCCAGGAAGGTGCCGGAGCACTACTCTCTGCTGGCTTTTTAGTTCACGAGCATCAAGATTCACGTGATGCTGAGTGTTCTCTTGACACGCGAGCAAATCAAATACCCACAGGTACAGATGGATCCTTTGCTAAAGGGAAACTTCAAGGACTCAAACTAAGTATATCCCACCTTAGACTTTGATGGGGAAGACCCTCCTATAGATAGATTGATGGAGAGCTGGGGAACCATTCTCCTGCAAAATCCTGCAACTCGATTTTAAAACCAGATCAAGGTCAGAGTGTTCCATTCTCTGGTCCACACAGAAGTCCTGTCATGAGTCTGCACGACATGTAGGGCCATGCCGGATCACTCATCAGCTGGGAAGAGATGAAGTTAGCACTGGGGCCACTGGCCTCCACTTCCCCTCTGGCCCTCCCCAACACATGTAGTGGCACAAATGGCCCCCTGCCCACCGGAAGTGAGGTCACCCTCAGGAAAAGCAAAACCACATGGTCCTTCGCTCTCTCCCAATTTCATCCCGGTCATCTAGTTCAAGGACTGATTCAGATCCTCTTCCCATTTCTGCTTGGCGTTGTGTCGTCAAAGACATGTGTCCAGCTGGTGAGCAGAATTAGAAACATACGTCAGTCTTAATGGCAAGACAGGGAGGGATTTTCCTCAGAAGTTAGTTTCAACACTGCCCTCTAGAAGAGAAGGCAGCAGGAAAGTCATGAACAGCCACCCAGCCAATGCTTAGATGAGGGACCCGGCTCTCCCAGCCCCTGCCCCTGGCTTCCTTCTCTCCTCACTGCTGGTGCTTGATCTGGGTGAGACCTACCCCCACCCTCCACCCCCAGATGCCCGGCACAGGGGCCTGCGGCCACCACCACCACCAACACCACCAACACCCCCCCACACCGCCATGAGCAGCCTGCTCACCCAGGCCTCGGCCATGCCCCTCACAAGCAGGAGGCCTCAGGGCTCTCCCTGACTGTCTCCTGAATCAACTCTCTCAGTTTGGCATGTCCATCCCTGCATTTCATTATGCTTTAGTTTGATTTTAATTAACTACATTTTTATAATTGAAAAATCCAAATATACACACAGTAACAAGCAAGTCAGAGCGTGAGGAGATATACAATGAAAAAGCAGGCTTCTCTCCCCTCTCTGAGCCTACAGCCTGTTCCCCAGTGGCCATTACCATCGAGAGCCTCCCCCCGCCCAAACCCAGGGACCCTTCCAACAAGCCCTTTTCATGCACAGGGCTAACACTGTTGGCTGGCCAGTTTAACTGCTTTTTCAGACTCTCTTTCCTTGTTAGAGTGGCTACAAAGTCAGATTCTTGCTTTCCCATCTTTCTCTGCAACTGGGTGTGAGCATGTGGCCCTGTCCTGAACAAGGAGATATGGGACTGAATTGTCCCATGGCAGGGGAAAGAGGGGCCGGGCAGCATCAGGAAAACTCTCAGTTATCACATTTAAAAAAAAAAAAAAAAAAAAAAAAAAAAGACAATTGCGTCTGGCATTGACCAGTCCCCTTTCTCATTCTGGGAACTTGGATGTGATATCTGCAGCCATAGCAGCCACTTTAGGAGCACAAGGACATAAGTGGAAGGATTTAAAAGCCAGCATGTTTCATGGAGGTGGCCCAGGAAAACGCTTCAGGCTGTATCCCTGAAAACGTTGGTAAGAAGTAATTACTTCCCTCCAGATGTGGGATTACAGGAGAAACATAAACCGTTATTTTTTTTTAATGTTTATTTATTTTTGAGACAGAGAGAGAGACAGAGCACAAGCAGGGGGAGGAACAGAGAGAGGGGGACACAGAATATGAAGCAGGTTCCAGGCTCTGAGCTGTCAGCACAGAGCCCCACGCGGGGCCCAAACTCACAGACTGCGAGATCATGACCTGGGCCAAAGTCGCTCAACCGACTGAGCCCCCCCAGGCTCCCCAACCCTTATTTTTTGTTTTAACCAGCGTTAGTCGTGTCTTTTGTCCCTTGCGGGAAAACCCATCCTAACTGATACGGTATACAAGCACTATTTGTAGATTCACTTATTGGAACAAGATATTCTCTGCTCTGCATTTGGTTTTTCCTCTCGCATTGTGTCTTTTCAGTGTTTTCCGTACCAATTCCTACAGGCCTGTTTTATTCTTTTCACTATGTGCAGAGTATACCCCACTGTATAGATACGTATTTCAGATAAACCCCGATCCCCTGCTAATGGACATTCTCATTGTCTCAATTTTATCCTGTTACGAACACTGCCTCCTCAAACATCCTTGGTGACCCATCCTTACACACATGTGGGAAGACATCTGTACAGTAATTTATGCAACCATTTGTACAAAAGGGAGGCCAGCAGATCTGTGCTCTTGGATCCTGTCCTTGCTCCCCCTCACCCCCTTGACTGGACACTCTGAGGCCTCCTTTGCTCTCCCTGGGGCCCACCAACACCGAGGCTCACACTTAGATTCCCTTTCTCCTGCACTCACCCCACCCCGCCACCCCTGAACCCTGGAACACCCACCACCTGGGCTCTGGCTAACCAGAGACTTCGTTGGGGTGAGTGTCTCTAGCCTTCTTCCTCTGGGACTGAAACACAGGCTTGCTCGAAGGAAGCCCAGCCCTCTCCGCAGCCCACCCCATCCACTCAGTCTGCGCTGAGCCAGACAAGCCAGGGCCACCTGCTCTGCTCCCCCAGCCCTGCCCTGGCGCCATTTCCAGGGCCCGCCCTCCCGATCTGCCCCTTTTCTGCTCTGATGAACTGGCCCCCATTACTAACGGAGCCCCAGTTCCCACAGGAAGCTCGATGGGCAGCCACACCCCACCTACAGCCGGGCCCCGAGCCTGGTTTCGGCACCTGTAACCTCGGAAATTCACACCAGAAACCCAACCTCATACCCCAACCCAAATCCCACTTTCCAACAGAAGCGGACACCACCGCGGGTAGAGAAGGACACAGCAAGCTGAGAAGACCTGATATCTAAGAACGTATGACACATGCGTGTGTATTTGCACGCCAGTGAGAGCAAACGTGCCTCACATTCTAGCAGCCCGGACTGGCTTACTGTCTCCAGCCGGGGCCCGGCCAGCCAAGGCATGCCAACTGCTGAATCACATGGGGGGCTCTGCCCAGACGTGCAGGTTACATTTTCAGTGTAAAATTTAGCGCAAAATGCCATCTTCTCTGCTTGGTAGATTGCAAAGCTCATTCTGATCCGAGGCTGGGGCTGGCCACGGGCCGGGCCGCCGAGGTCCTGGTGGCTGCGGGCCCCTGCCTTGTTCTATCCCACGACCCCTTGCCCCCCCTCCACCCGTCAACTGCACCTGAGCCCACGTGCAACATCAGGAAGGGAATCTTCAAGACCATCTGGTCCAGTCCCAATTTTACAGATAAGAAAACTGAACTTCAAAGCATCGAAAAGATCACACCGTCACTTAGTGACAGAGCCAGGGACAGGAAAGGCAAAACTGCTTCTGGGAGCACCTCCCGCATGCCGGGCACTGTCTGCACGGGTCTCAGGCACTCACAGCCCTCCTTTGAGCTGCACGGTGGTGTCTCCATCTCATAGATCAGAGGCTGCAGGCTGGGGTTCGAGGTCACACAGCTGCTGAGGAGTGGCGCTCGGGGATAAACCTGACCACTGCCCCTCCGTCCGGGCTCCTTTCACTACCCCGTGACGCTACTCTTAGGACAAGAGCGAAATCTGAAAGTCGGAGAGGAAGAGAGAGAGTGTGTTAAGGAAAGAAATGAGTAGTTATTATTAAACAGTGAAAATGCAAATAAAGTGCCTAAAACAGAAGCCCGCAGGTGTCGAGTGAGGCGGTTCCTTTCTTCTGAAGTAAGGGAGCACCTGAAAACCAAACGGATGGGAGCACATCCCGAACACGGGAGCCAGACTGAAGGAGCCCCAGGCGGCCGAAGCTGGACCGGCTGAGGTGAGTGACAGGATAGGGAACGCGGCGCCAAGTTCAAAATAAGTCTCGACGGCACCCACATAAACAAATGATTGAGTAGATGGACAATGTGGAGAAGAAATGATTCACGCTTACAGGAGAATGCTAAACCGTTTATGTGAGTCCTGCCCCTGGAGAGGAACCAGCCCCCGCCTTGGGGGTGGACGGCGCTCTGCGACTTGCCTCTGAAGAGGACGAAGTGGAAGGGCACGGGTGACTTCACGGCACAGATCCCTGGCAGAGCCTGCCTCCGCCAGCCGGTCAAGGCCACAGCAAGCGTCTCAGGCACCTGCCGGGACGTTCCCTTCGCGTGCTATCATGTAACGACACCTCACCTCTGCGGTCTTCTCTCCAAACCCTTCACCCCACTCGAACCATGAGAAAAACATCAGACGAGCCCAAGTTGAGGGGCATTCTACAAAATAGCTGACCTCAAAACCCTCAAGGTCACCCGAAACAGGGGGAGTCTGAGACACTGTCACCAGAAGAGATCACAGAGACATGAAACCGAATGTAATGAGGGATCCTGGGGGGAAATCCTGGGGCAGAAAAAGGACCCGGGGAAAACTAGTGGAATCCCGACCACCTGTGGAGTTCAGCTCCCAGTGACGGGTGGACGCTGTTGCCCGGGGGACACAGACACACTGTGGTTCTGCCAGCTGTTAGCAGGGGGGTGGAGGGCGAGAGCCTTTTCTGTAAATGCACAGCTTTTCTAGATGCAAGGTTTATGATGAACAAATGCGCAGAGATGTCTGGCTATGTCCCCAGGGTATTTGGGGCCCCCACGTCACACTGATGCAGACATTTGTCATGTGTGGAGCCTGGGCCTGAGCACCAGGCATCGAAGGACGGTAGGCCTCCCCTGCACGAGGGCTGAGACCTCTCTCCAGGCTGAGACAGGAGTTCGTCCAAGGGCTTCCCTGGAATCCAGTGGGATTCTAGCCAAATTCGAGGGTTCTGATAGACCCGTCTGCACGGAACCGATTCCCTCTCCCGCCTTCCGTTCGCTGTTGGACTTTGCTGTCTCCCACTCCTGCATCCTGGTCAGGGCTCTATTCAGGTGCTTGCTGGGTTCAAGTCTCCCCTCGGTGTGAAAATGCAAAGCGGCCTGGCCAGGAGAACAGACCAGGTGTCCTCTTCATCCAGCCAGGGTCACTGTCCCCTAATGGGCCCCAAGTCCATCTCGGGACGCACGCTCATCAGGACTTGGCTGAGCTCCAGGCAGTCACCCCGGGGGCTCGGGCGCCACACAGGCCGCAGGAAGGGCCCGGCCACAGAGCCTTGCGTCACCGGGACAGGCTGGCCCCTGGCCAGCGGGTCCCCAGATGCCATGCAACCCACACCTGAGCAGGTAAGAGAATAGGTGTGTGTCAACAGTATTTGAAAAAGAAAAGAGCTGTACAAATAGAGCACTTGTTAACACAGGTGTTTATAGGTGGAATTATTTTTCCAGGGCTGCTATCTCCCGACTTTCTTTGTAAGTCCCAGCTCACACCTGCAGGGACTTTCCTATTAGGTGAAGGCTCAGAGAGGAAATGGATAGTCACTATCGACTTCACCAAGCCGGAGGTCAGTGATCGGCTTCAGGCCGGGCTGGTTTTCACCCAGTCTCTTCCTGCTGGTGTTACTTTCATTTTTTTAACCTGCTCTAACAGGATCCGGCCTGTTCAGCACTTCCTGCTCGGCGGAGAAGCTGCGCGTGACCACCCGAGGGCGGCCTCCGTGAGACGTGCCTCCCACTGGGGCCAGCGCGCACCGACTGCTCTCTGGGCGTTCTTATCTTACTCCTTCTCTCTCCCCAGGGGGAAGGCTCACTGCTCAGATTTTATGGACAAGAAAACCAAAGACACTTGTCCAAAGTCGCAGAGCTAACAAGCAGAGGATTCTGGGGCCGACATCAGGTCTGGGCAGAATCCAACGCTTTGGCTGGAAAGGACTCCAGACATGTCCCCAAGAGGATGGCCCCCGGGGGCACAGGTACATTCGACTTCAAATGTTATTTTGTCCCACCTCCTAGAAGACAGGAGTACTGTCAGGTGGGAACTAGTAACAGGTATTAAAACTTATGGAAGAGAGGGGCGCCTGGGCGGCTCAGTCAGCGGAGCATCTGACTTCGGCTCAGAGCCTGATCTCACAGTTCGTGGGTTCGAGCCCCGCGTCGGGCTCTGTGCTGACAGCTCGGAGCCTGGAGCTTGCTTCAGATTCTGTGTCTCCCTCTCTCTCTGCCCCTCCCCTGCTCGTGCTCTGTCTCTCTCTGTCTCTCAAGGATAAATAAACATTAAAAAAATTTTTTTTAATATTACGGAAGAGAAACTTAATTCCACTGATCTGTACATGTAAACATGGTGAAGATGGTAAATGTTGACATGTGGACTATTTTGCCACAATTTAAAACACTTACGAAAGAGAAACTTCAAACAGGACGTCCTGGTCCGTGTGGAGACCTAACACAGAAGAGGTGACTTGAGTTTTCAGTCAGTCTGTAGGTTCAGGTGACTGCATCCGTAATGTTCAGAAAGAGCCCTGACCTTCTCTTCGATTGGCCTTCCATTCAGGCAGATGTGAGGTGAGGGTTTCCCCATAATTTGGGGGAAGCCCTAAACGGTAAAACACCCCAAATGCAGATGCTTCAGGGTGAGGTGTTAAGGCCCTATGTTCTAGTCTCAAAGGCCCGGGCAGGAGGAGGAGGGAAGACAGGAGGGGACACTTGGTCTGGACGAAGGAGACCAGCCTGCCACACGAGTGAGGAGGAAGAAGGGGTGAAGACACCCAGGAATGTGAGCAGAGGCAGAGCCGGCCTTTGGCCTCGCCCTGTCATCAGCGTAGGTGAGGCCAGGTGAACGTGGCAGCTTGGGGACACGGGGAGGGCCCTGTCACTGTTGGAGCAGGGCACACCGAAAGAGCGGGGCCAACAGATGCTGTGACCAGCTGGTCCGAGGGCCCAGGGGGAAAGACCCAACTTGGCACCTCCTGGCTGAAGGTGCACAGGGGTGAGCAGAGTTGCGCAGGGGAGAGCAGGGACGAGCAGTGGTGAGCTGCGCAGGGGTGAGCAGGGATGCACAGGGGTGAGCAGGGATGAGCAGGGGTGAGCAGGGGTGAGCAGGGGTGAGCAGGGATGAACAGGGGTGAGCAGGGGTGCGCAGGGGAGAGCAGGGGTGAGCAGAGTCCTCAGAGACCCCTGAGCGGGGCCGAGTCTCCTGAACGAGATGGGGCCCGAACGCTGCCGCTGGGCGCGGTGTCACTGCCCAGGGGGAAACACTATTATTAGGTTTTAGCAGCAAAACCCTCCCATCCATCTTGAAAAATGAGATTTCTAGAAACTCTGTTTAAGAACTATTGTGCTGTTTCCCCTCCTTATTTGACTCCACTCCAAAACCGGCTCCATTTCACAGATGAAGAAACCAAGGGTCAGGGAGCCTCGGGACCTTCACGGGTGAGCCTGGTGAGGAAAGGCTGGCCAAGGTAGGAGGCTCCCCAGCCGACGAACAATCTCTGATGTGTTCCAGGATTGCTGGGCAGCTCACCACCGCGACCTACCACTTCTTCGCTTCTCCCTCGGAGGCGAGGTGACACTGGCGCCCGCGAATAATCATGAAATAAAGGGAGACCGTTAATATTTAGCTTTGCCAGAGGGAAGCACTGGGGAGGGGGAGGCGCCAGGAACCGCCATTTAGTCAGAGGGGCTGAGAGTTGTCAGCTGGAGGGCAGGACGGGTTAGACACGCCAACGGCAGCCGCAGGACGCAGAGGACAGCTTGTCGGCTCCGAGGTGACTTCCACAGGACAATGCGACGCCGAGGGGCACGGGCAGAGGCCGGGCTCTTCACTTCCTCTAACCCTAGGCCCCGAGGACCGTGACCAAGGTCAGGGGTCTTAGTCCCGACTCCTCAGAGCCACCGGGGCCGCAGCGTGGTGACCCAGGGGGACCAGGCTGGCTAACCCCCTGCCGCAGGCTGAGCCGTGTCCCCCAGAGTTCACTTGCAGAAGCCCTAACCTCCAGTGGGACTGCATTTGAGGGTGGGGCTTTGGGGAGGCAATTTTGGTGGCCCTATGAGAAGAGACCAGAGCGCTCTCTGTCACCTTCTCACCAGAACCTGACCCTGCCAGACCTTGATCTGGACCCCCAGCCTCTAGAACTGTGAGAATTGCCATTGTTACAGCCCCAGTCTTGAGTAATTTGTGCTCCGGAGGGCAGTCCAAGCTAAGACACCCTCCATCCACCTGCCCTCCCAGGCCAGTAAGGCCCTCTGAACAACCCCCACCAAGAGGCCATCTGACTAGGCTTGAATACCTCCAGAGATGGGATGCTCACTCCCATTCCTCTAGCTTTGGGATAGTAGAATGGAGAGAATTAGGGACTTTGGTCCTCAAAGTCTTGCATTCAAAGCCCCTTTGCCCCCAAGCCCACGTCTCCTCCCTCTCTACTATCCCTTCCATCCTGGGGAAGGGTCCCAGTGCGCGCTCGCGCGTGCACGCGCGCGCACACACACACACACACACACACACGCCAGCCAGAAACCTGAGCACCGCATGCACTCCCCAGCCCGTTCCCTGGTCCTGGGAATTCTGCCTCCTTCGTCTTGAGCACCCACGTCCTCCTCTATGGCCACCTGCACCCCCCCCCACCCATCACTGGCTTTCTCCTGGCATTTCGCTATGGCCTCCTCACTTCCCCTCTCTCTACTACCCCCAAGTCCACCCTCCCAACTGCTCACAGAGTGAGCCTTCCAAAACACACGCCTGACC
This sequence comes from Cryptoprocta ferox, assembly GCA_028646485.1. Taxonomy (NCBI): domain Eukaryota; kingdom Metazoa; phylum Chordata; class Mammalia; order Carnivora; family Eupleridae; genus Cryptoprocta; species Cryptoprocta ferox. The sequence continues at coordinate 127,010,673 of CM053576.1, read as the reverse complement.
GCACACTTCCCCACCTAAAGTTGCTGCCGTGTCTCCCCACGTCCTGCAGGACAACGGTCAGACTCAGCACTGTGTCCTCGGTGCTCCATCCCTGGTCCCGATACCGGCTTCTGAAACATCTCCAGCCACAGTGTGACTGACTGTGACCCAGGCCAGCCCCTGGCACCGCGGCACGGGCACATGCACACATGCACATTAGAGGTATGTACTCGTGCATTCCCACGCACGCATGCACATGCTGCACACGCGTGGGCCTGTACACGCACTTACACACGTCCCCTCCAGCCCTTCTCCAGCTGCTCCAACCTCCAACAATTGTGCGTGGGCCCTGTCCTGACTGCATGACCCGCAGCAAGTCACGGGGTGCTCCTCAAGTCTCCCTTCGGTCATCTGTAAAATGGGAACGAGCAAAGCCTATCTAGCTCCTTGGGGAGTTATAAGCTCTCCATGGAAGGAGCGTGGATAAAGTCCTGGCACCAAGTGTGGCCGGTGTAAAGATTTTGATGAATGTTGCTGCCTTCTGGGGTAAAAAAAAAAAAAAAAAAAAAAAAAAAAAGCCAGGGCTGTGTTTTCTTGAGATCGGGGCAGGGGAAGTGGGAAAAGGGAAAGAAAACCAGAGGAGGCAGAGGGGAGGGGGCGGCCAGTTTCGGAAGGCGGCCTGGAAGGTGCGGGCAGCCGCCACCACCGGAGACAGAATGGAGCGTCCTTCAGAGCCCCGCTGACACAGCTGTTATTATTCTTCTGATAATTCGGATTAAAATATTTACACGGCGAGTGCAGCTGAAACACAAACCATAATAACTTTTTAGACTGATTTGTTCAGCACGAGAACAAAATCCAAGTTGCCTCACAACGAAAAGGAAGGAGGATATTTTTTCCGTTCCGCCACTAAAAGACTTGTAGACAGAGCAGCGCTGTCGGAGAGGAGAGGGCCGCAGGCTTCTGTCAGGTGTTGGGCTGAATCCTGGCTGCGGGGCCTGTGGGGGACAGAGATTTCTCCAGAAGGCTCCGTGGGACGGAGACAGCTGTCACAGCGGCGTTCCCTCCCTCATGGTGGACGGCATCCACGCGGGGTCCTGCACAGACCCCTGCACCCGGGGACAGGGTGGAGGAGAGGAGCACGGATACGGCTCAGGAGCACGGAAGACACACAGACAGACAGACAGATGCAGGGTGGCAAGACAGACTGAGGGACACAGAGAAACAGACAGGAGGCTGAAAGAATGGACTATAGACAGCGAGCTACAGAGAGGGAAGAAGGGACCGGAGGGACAGAGAGAAAAAGGGGAGGGGGATGGGAGAGGCCAGGGAGGGGCCGAGTTGGGCCTAATTTGCCCCTCCTGCCAGGTGTGCCCACCCCCCCTTGTCCAAGGGAACTGCCCTCCGCTTTGGCTCCAGCAGCTCCACGTGACAGGGTCCCGAGAAGGATGCTGTACGTCCGGCCAAGATGATGAAGAGACAAAGGGCACGCAAGCCCCTGGGCCCGGACCATCTCCTTGGTGGACCGGCTGCCTGACTCCGTGATCCCCTCCCCCACAAAGCAGGATGTCTCGGGGGAGGGATCCCCGCGCTGAACACATACCCGCCTTGGACATCCGTCCACTGTCCTTCCCAGGTACCAATTACAACTCAGTTCGGCAGTGAGATGAGCAGCTGGGGGCGGAGACAAATTCCGAGAGGCACGTGAACTGGGCTACACATTCGGTGTTTTAAATTCCGAAGAGAAAGGAGAAAAAGAAGCCGCAGTCAGTCCCTGTCTGGTCCCTAAGGCTGCCACGGCGGTCAGACGCAGCAAGAAGAATGCTCTCCCTCAGGAATCCGGGTCCGGCTGCAGCGGGCCAGGGAGGACACCGAGCTGGGCAGGAGCGGGAGGGCCCCGTCCTGCAGCCTGAGAACCAGCATTGGGCTTTGGGGCGGGAGCTTAGTCAGCACCAAGGAGGGACCACCGGCCAGCACGGGGTGGCAGGCGCAGGGCCATTAGCGGCTGCTAAAGGGACACAGAAAGCCCTTGGAACAGGGCCTGGCACACGAGTGCGCAGCAGACCCCCAGCGGCCAGGGGGAAGGTTGTCCCTTCCAGCCTCGGAAGAAACGGAGCCCACTGACACCCTGACAGTGACTTCCAGCCTCCAGAAGCCTGAGCACGTGGGTCCCCTGCCTGTGCTGTGTTGTCACGGCTGCCCCAGCAACCAACACACGTGCCCGGGAGCTATAATGACACCTGCTTTACAGGCGAGGACACTGGGGCCTGGAATACTAAGACCTTTGCCAAGGTTACATGGCTGGAGTGGGGCCGAGGTCTGGGCCCCCGTGGAGACTGGAGCTGGGCACCCGCCTGCGAGGCTGGGCACCCTGCTGACCCTGTGACCGTCAGCCTGTCACTCATCTCTTGACCTCCCCGAGTAGAGTATGAGGCATCCAGTCCAGATCAGCTGGGAAATGCACTTGACCCCTGGCCCCGGTCACCCCCCTGAAGAAGGAGCTGAGTCAGTGGCCCCCTGCTCTCCACAGGGTGGAAGGGGACCGGAGGCCAAGGGCCTGGGCACTATCTCAATAAGCAATCAGGAACTAGTTCCGCAGCTGGCAGAGCCCCGGGAGGTTTCTTAAACTTCTGCCACTTCCCCACTTTTTCCCCTTCTGTACCCACCCTTCAGTCCTGCGTGGTTGCTAATTAACCCCTGCCCAGAGCAAAGCCCGGCTCGGGGATCCGCAGAGCCGCCAAAGGCCAGTCCGGGCCAGCCCACAGGGAGGGGCCCCTGCTGAGGAATTTGGGGGAAGTGAGGGACAGCGCAGGCCTGGAGCCACCAGGGGTAAATGAAACCTCCCTCCCTGGGGGGGCGCAGGGGGGCTCCAAAGAGTCTTGGGTTAGCGTCCTGGCAGGAGCGATCCCAGACTGACCTCGCTCTGCTGGATACCGTGGTGCCCTTACCTCCCAGAGAAAGGTCCAGAGAGGGGGCAAGGTGACCGAGGGGGTCTCACCTACGGCCCGGACCTCAGCAAGTTACTCACTCAGATAGGCGGTGTCTGCTGTGCCTTGGAAAGGTGCAGGGGGAGGTGGGTGAGTGCCGAACAGCAGCAGAGTGCTCCCCAAAACACGTGCCAGGTCATGCCAATCCAGAGTCCTTGCTGGCGGACGCGTGCGTGCACTGGGGCAGTGCGTTCACGCAATAGTTCTGCACTAAAAACACATCTTTACATACGCTATTCCCTCTGATCCTCACGGCAACCCCACAAGGGAGAAGCTGTTGTGTGTTAAGGGGCGCCTGGGTGGCTCAGTGGGTTGGGCGTCTGACTTCGGCTCAGGTCATGAACTCATAATTTGTGGGTTTGAGCCCCATGTCGGGCTCTGTGCTGACAGCTCAGAGCCTGGAGCTGCTCTGGATTCTGTATCTCCCTCTCTCTCTGCCCCTTCCCCACACCCATCCACCCCCCCCCCTTCTCAAAAGCAAATAAACAGGGACGCCTGGGTGGCTCTGTTGGTTAAGCGTCCGACGTCAGCTCAGGTCATGATCTCCACAGTTCGTGATTTCGAGCCCCGCGTCAGACTCTGTGCTGACAGCTCAGAGCCTGGAGCCAGTTTCAGATTCTGTGTTTCCCTCTCTCTGCCCCTCCCCACTCGCGGTCTGTCTCTCTCTCCTTCAAAAATAAACATTAAAAAAATTTTTAATTAAAAAAAATAAAAAATAAATTAAAAAACAAATAAACATTAAAAAACACTTTTTTAGGCTTGTGTGTTAATACACAGATGGGGAAAGTGAGACTGGGGCTGGCTGGTAGCTGGGCTGGAATTCCAGCCTGAGGGACTCCCAGAGGCACGGTGCACCTGTCACAGAAGCTGGCCGCAGGAGGGGTCACGACTGACCTAGCGCCAGGAGGCACCTAGCCACCTTCAGGAGCATCCTCCAGGGAGCTCCGGTGGCTGACGTGCCCAGAGCCAACCCCGCTGGCCAGTCCCCCTCCTTACCTCTAACCCAGCCCTGAGCCCTCTTCCTGTGCTCTGCCCAGAGCAAAAGACAGAGAACCACCCACTCTACACCCATTCTGTAAAAACCCTCCTGTTCCTGCAGACGTAACCATCATCCCTCAGGCTCGGCTTCCCCCAAACTTCCCTCCTGCTTCTAATTTTCCAGACTTTACTAATCTCTGGGGGCAGGGGTCTGGGGGTGGGAGGCAGGCGGGAGGCGGAGAAAGCTCGCTGTGGAAGCTGGCAGGCGTCACTGGGCTCCCCCTCTCCCTGGGATGAGACAGAATGAGACGGTGTACACACGGGCTCAGTGCTAGGAAACAGCACGCCGCGAACAGGCCCGACCTCGCGGGGCCCAGGCGAGCCCCCAGCCCTGCTCTGCCCTTGGCCCTGATACCTCGGCTCAATTTCTCTCCACCTCGCAGCTCCCCGTGGTCGATACGGATCCAGAGCCTCTCTGCCCTCCCCACTCACGCTGGGCCCTCTGCAAAACCGGTCAGGTGTCCTGTTCTCCAATCCCAGCGCTACGCCACCATCGGGGCCCCGGGGGGGGGGGGGGTCACTCTGAGCCCCTGTCTGAGTCGGGTGGGCTCTTGAAGTCTCTGATCCACTCACTTGGGACCCAGAGATCAGGATAAGTATCCCTCCTGTTTCCTGGTTGGGAGCAGGGGGACGTGTGCCACTCAGAGCACAGCAGTGGCCTAACTGAACCCAAGATAGGTGACGTCTATCACTTCCCTGCGATCTGCAAGCTGTCACTCTGCCTGCGAAGATTAGATTAGTGAGAACCCGGCCGTCGGAAACTCCAACTTGAGACGCCTCGTGGCTGGTTGTCTTTTGTCTGTGCCCACAGTGCCCGTGACCCTCGCTTCTTCACCGGCACTTTGTCAAGTGTAGAAACAGCAGGCAGCCCTCTCCTTTGCAAGCTCCCTCCGTGTCTCAGCCTCCACACCGTTAGCTCCCGCCCAAGGGCCTTCCAGCTTCCCAACATGGTGGCCCAAGGCTCTGGGGACCTCCCACGGGCTGGTCCCTGTCGCTTCCTCTGGGTTTTCTGGACAGGCTCAGTCTATTGTGTTCTCGCATGTCTTCTTTGTCCCCCCACTGACAGTCTCCACAGCAATACAGGCCCCCACCCCCCCCACCCCGGTCCTGACTTCCCCTTCCCAGAACTGGTCGTTGGACAGGATTGAAATGGTGACAGCTTGTGTCTTGTTTGCATTTCACACACTTGGGAGAAATTAATAAAGAAATGGTCTTTTAACAGAGGAGAGCAGAGCAGTGTCCCTGGCCGGCGTCTGACAGCTAGATCTCCCCCTCCCTGGGAACACAGGCATGCCGGGTTCCACCGGCGTCACCTGCCTGTCAGCACCCTGGGAGCAGCCCCGACTTCGGTCTCAGAGGGGGCTGCACCCCAAGAGCCCACACAGCCCCTCGGCCATTCTAGCAGATGTCTCCCAAGCCAGGAGTCCCTCAGGAAGTGTCTGTTTTGATCTGAGTTCCAGAAGTGTCACGATTTGCTTCCCGAGCTGGCGCCCCTTGGAGGCGGGCCAAGTCTTCATAGGGGTCCCAGCCTGCTCACAACCCCCAGCCTCCCCGCACCCCCCCCAGCCTGCCTGCACCCCTGGACCGCAGCCCCCAGCCTGCTCACACCCCCAGCCTCCCCGCACCCCCCAGCCTGCCCACACCCTCCAGCCTCCCCGCACCCCCCAGCCAGCCCGCACCCCCCAGCCTCCCCGTACCCTACAGCCTGCCCGCACCCCCGGACCGCACCCCCCAGCCTGCTCACATCCCCGGACTGCACCCCCCAGCCCACCCGCACCCCTGTACCGCACCTCTCTCTGACACGAGCTCTGCTGTCCTTTCTCCCCATGGCCAGCCTGGGAAGCAGAGATCTAACTCAGGCAGAGGCCGGCCTCTTCTAGAGGGTTGTCGTCCACAGCCTCATTCCTGGACGTGAAGGGCAAGGACGCCAAGGAGGAGAAGGAGGCGTCCTCACTGGGTGGGAGGTTAAACCTGAGGGCGCCTCCAGTCGGGGTTCTGGGACTGTCCAGGGAGACACAGGCTGGGAGTTCCGGAACCAGCCAGCCGGCCTCACCCTGCTTGCTGGTGAGCCGCTCCCGGGGCCTGGGCTCCCCATCGCCTTGGAGGAGAAAAAGAGTCCAGAGCCTTAAGCAGAGAGCAGCCCTCATCAGAGCAGGCTGGAACCTTCTACATCTTAAACAGATTGCAGCCCTTCACTCTGTGACTCACTTTTGTCAAGTCTCCTCCTGCCCAGAGCCTGCAGGTGGAGGTCTAGAAAGGTTAACATTCTCCCTGCTCCCGGGAAGCACAGCGTCCTTCCCGCTCTCCCCCTCCCTCTCTCTCTCCCTCCCTCCCACCCTCTCCTTTCCTCTCTCTCTTCCTCCCTCTCTCTCCCTCTTCCTCTCCCTTCCTCGGTGTCCCTTCCTCTCTCTGCCTCTCTCCATCTCTCTCTCCTTCTCTCCCTTCCTCTCCCTCCCTCTCCCTTTCTCCATCTCTCCCTTTCTCCCTCTTTCCCTCTTCCCCTCCTTCTCTCCCTCCCCCTCTTCCCCTCTTTTCTTTGTTTCTCCTTCTCTGCCTGGGGGGGGGGGGCCCTACTTTCATGGACCCTCTCCCCAAATGAATGTCTCAATATCTACAAATATCAACTTCATTAACTTGGGAAGGGTTGATCAGTACAGAGGTTAATTATCTCTCCCTGACATGTTTTTACCGAATACATTTGGGTGACAAAATTAATTTCCTCATTAGCTATTTTTAAAAGTGGAACAAGCTAAGGGGGAAATTGGTGCCGGGAGACTGCCGTGTGCGCTGTTCTGGCCCGGCCGCCCCGGGCTCTGCTCCGGGTCCCCTCCCAGAGGCTCCCGCTCGACCCCGGAGCAAGAAGCACTGAGACGGGGGCTCAGGCCGAGATGTCTCCAGAGGAAAGGCTAGGTTTTCTGGACGGGCTCAGTCTATTGTGTTCTCGCATGTCTTCTTTGTCCCCCCACTGACAGTCTCCACAGCAATACAGGGAGAGGCCCGGGCCCCACAGCCCAGACTCAGGGCCCAGCCAGGCCACTCCAGGCCGCCTCCCCTTCCCATGAAGGTACTTCCTACCTGGACACCCAAATAATGGTTCTTCTGAACAGAGTAGGAGTAGCAGCTAGAGACAGAGACACATCAGAAGAGGGCAAGCTCCACGACCTGTTCTGCGGGACCCAGGAAGCCGGGCCTCGTTACTCAGCGGGGCCACAGGCACAGCCCCCTCATCATGACCTGCGAAGCCAGGACCCATGTGCTTACGCGGGGGGCTTCCGGCCCAGATGCCCCCGCAGAGTGGCCCGGGCAGCCTACACGGAGGCCAGGCTCCCTAGGCCAGGAGGGAAGGAACACGCTCACCCAGGAACTCAGAGCGTGGACATCTCAGACCGTCACGAGGGGGCTGGCGGCGTCCACAGCTGAGCGCAATGGGGCCCCGGGCCAGTTGCTCAACTTCTATGGCCTCAGTCTCCTCCATGGTGAAGGACACCAGCTGCCCCACTACCTTACACTGTCTGGAACCTGACACTTCACAGATCCCGGGAAGCCCCAGCCACCAGACTCCACGGCTGTCCCGGTGCCTCCTTGTCCCCGTGACCCCCCTCCCTTCCAGCGTACCCTTGCCCTCCCTCTGGGCCCCTGTCACCCATCAGTGCTGCCTGCCCAGGCCAGAGGCCACCAGAACTTGAAGACACGGCAAGACACAGAGTCCAGGACCCCGCTGAGCTGAGCCCACGTGGGCTCGTTCAGGCTGCCAGGCACGTGCTGTGGGGCTCATTCCAGCCGAGAAGAAAAAGGACACCCAGGGATCAGACACTGCCATGGGCCAAGGCCAGGTCAGACCCAGAAGCCCCTTCCTCCAAGCCCAGACCTCAGTGGGGGGTCCAGCTCAGGGCCATCAGCCCTCTCCTTTCTAGGAAACAAGGCAGCGTGGGACACGGTGCTGATACAAATCCCGAATTTCCTGTTTCGATAAACTGACACACACACACACACACACACACACACACACTCACAACGGCCACTTCTGACCTAGCCCAGAGAAACTGCCATGCCAGCAGTCATTCCAGGAACAGGAAAAACCAGACCCAGGGAGCTATCTGAACGTCAGCTGTCAGCCTGGGGCAGGAAGAGGACCGGCTGCCAGCACCGCCCTTCCCAGGCTTTATCTCCCGTGCACTTGGGCCAGCCTTTCTCACGGCCACCTCTTCCTCCTGAGAGCAGCAGCTCAGCTCCCACAGAAGGATCCTTAGCACCAGGTGGCCCTCGGCCCTTCTTCCAGAAGCTTCTGGCAAACAAATACCCCACGTGGATTTGTGCTGAAATGACAGAGAGGGGCACTAGCCCCTCCCAAGAACAAGCTGTGGGCTACCCCAGAATTCCAGGCCCCCTTGAAGGGGGCAGGAGTCTGGAAGTGGGAAGCGCCCCAGCCAGCCTGGCCTGGGGGTGGGGACAGGGAGCAGGCTTCAGGGTACCGCATGCCCCCAGGGTACCGCATGCCCCCAGAGGCTGAGCCTGAGGATTGGGGGGGGGGGGCCAAGGAAAGACTTCCCAGAGGGCCTGAAAAGGAGCTGGGTTCTGAAGGATGAAGAGGAGTTCACCGAACTGATCAGCAGGGAAGAATGTACAGAGGGAAGAGCATTTGCAGAGGCCCTGGGCCTTGGAAAGGGGCCAGCCTCACTGGGGAACTTGAACTTGAAATTGCTCTGCGCTGTGAGCTCGTTCACCTCAGAGGCAGAATGTGGCTGTAGGTCGGGAGCCGTGCTTGGGAGGCAGAGGCCACACTGGAGCTGTGAGAGCCACCGAGAAGCTCGCCCTCGAACCCAGGGAGCCCTTCTTCTAATGGCCTCACCTCCTCGAAGAAATACGGTGCAGACCGTGTCCGGCACATTCTCAGAAAACCTCGGGGAGCACACTGCAGGGTCTGTCGTGTCCCTGGCGCCCTGGGTCCTGCCCGTGAAGTGGGCTGCCCACAGGGTTTTGTGGAACCAGGAAAGTTCGACCTCGCCCCGTTTTAGAGATGGAGAAACTGAGACAGAGGGAGGCTGAGCACCAGGAAGTCGGGCCTGTGCCGGGAATAGCACTCCCGACGCCCTGGACTCCCACGCTTGGACCACACGCTTTTCATGTGGGCGCAGCAGCTGCACGCACTTTCCTGCGAATGCACCTGGCTGCCCGTGTCACGTCCAAATGTGGGCATCCGGGTGCTGTGAGGTGCCCCACCTGAAAAGCCGTTCCCCGCCCTCCAACTCGCTTCTGAAGCCGGCAGACAGTTGTGCAAAACCTAAGGCCAGAAAGGAGACGTATCCGAACAGCGCTGACGCCGGCTCTGCGTGGCTGCAGGACCCAGGCCCTCGTTCTTCGAGCTCATTCGGCTCCGTCCTCATCCACGCCTTCGTGCGCTGCATTGTCAGATGCACAGCATCTCTCCTACTGAGGACACGAGCTTTGAAGGTGCCCGGCATTCCTGTGCGGAATGGATAAAAGCCATCTGGGCTGAGCTGCGTTGAAATGGAAGGGAGACGGGGCTTTCCCCAGATGGTCCTGGGGGCGGTGATGCTTCCCAAGGGCTCACCTTCCTGTCTGCTCCGGGGGCCCGGGGCGGGGGAGGGGGGGAGGTATCTGTCTCTGAAAGAACAAATCCCGCTCAGCTCACTTCCTCAGCTTGCCCACGACTGCTCCCGCCAGCAAGTGCGGAGAGCAGGTCACCAGAGCGGGATCTTCCGGAACTGGCCGCGCCCGTGCGCAGGGGGGCTCGTGGGCCACCCCCAAGAAGCGCGGGTTTCGAAAGCCAAGGTTTTCTTGTCTTGTGGGCGTTGTGTCTTTTTGAGAGGGAAAAATGAAAGCATTGCTCAGTAATTTTGTTCTCAGTCCAAAGGCACGTTGCTTTGGAAAGTGGTCGATTCTGCATTTGTTGATTTCAGAATCCAAAAATATGGCAATGGAGAGAAGGGAGGGATGCTTTTTAGGATTTAAGATATTTTCTCAGACACATTTTAAACATGATTACAGCTTGAAATATTAATGGTATGTGGATCTTCGGCTCAACAAAGAGCTTCTGCTGGCCTAAGTGTACAAGGCATTCCTGGGGTGATTACAGTGTTCGTGTCATTCACCAGACAAAAACCCCTCACTGGTGCCCCACCGTCTTCAGATGCGATAATCACCACCGTCCGTATAGACTCTAGAGAGGGCTGCACATATTACCTCATTTAAGGCTCAAAACAGTTGATAAAGGAAAGATATTAAACCCATTATAAGGATGAGAAAACTGAGGCTTAGCACAGAGCCCTGTCTGAGGTTCACACGCTGTACAATCAGAACTGGGATGAGCCCCAAGCCCCCCAAGGCCAATCTCGGCACCCCACCACCACGACTGCAATCTCTCACTTTCACCCTCCCCTTCATCTAATACCCACCATGGATGAAATAGTCCCCATCTCACCTACTGCTCCAGTCACGCCTGCTCACGCCTCCCCAGTCCCCAGGCCCAGGGCCGATGAGGGAGCGTCTCCAGATCAGGTGACATCCTGTCTCCTCCAGAGCAGGACCCCTGAGAGTCGGTTTGGGCTCTGGCCGCCGGGCAGTCCCTTGACTCAGTGTCCAGCACAGAGTCCGGTACCCGCCGGGGGGCCAAGAGATATGCACGGAAAGAACAGCTTTATTCTGCACCGGGGGACTGTTTCCTGTCTTCACAAGCCACATCTGTCAAGAAAATTAATGAAATCTACTAAGGAAGTCATGCTTGAATGCGAGACTGGACCACCTGGAGAGCCAGGTAAAACCCGGACCGCCCGCCGGCCTGGCTTCAGAGGTTCTGGCCCAGCAGGCCTGTAGTAGGGCTGGAGATTTTGCACTTCTCGAGAGCTCCCAGGTGCTCCCGCAGCCGCTTCTGGCCTGGCCCCACCACCCACCTGCTCCCTCTCCTTGAACTCATCCTTGAGAAGAAAAGCTCTAGACTTTCAAGACACTCGAATACATGCTCACCCCACATTTCAGACAACTTCGAAACTCCGGTCCACAACATTACAAAAAAAAAAAAAAATCATGCACCCATTCAACATTTTCTAGTTGAAGGAGTCGTTTGTGACAGTGGGGGAATTTGCTCTGTATTTATAGAAATGCCAGGAAGTAAAATTTTCAGTGTGACTGTGATATCCCAGTCGGGGGCCCTGCAAACTCACCACAGTTATGCCTCGGGGACCCGGGGCTCCCCGTGACGGGGGCGAAGCTCAGCCTGGAGGAACGCTCTGACCTCTCACAACACGATACCATTGATTTTTGGCTCGGGCACATTCGGGAAGAAAAAAAAAAAAAATCCCTACCACGCTCACGCACGCGCACACACGCACACGCGCGCCAGCTTTCGGTTCGCAATGAGTGTGTGGGTCTTTTCGGCGTCGGTGTCAGCGGGGCCCGGGGAAGGCCCGGGGCACAGAGGCGGGGGGGTCCCCCTGCGCGCGGCGGGACGTGCCCCGCGGGGACCGGGTCGCGCCGCGCTGGTGAATCACGAAGCCCGGGCCCTTTCCCAGTTACTGCAGCTCGCGGGGCTAGAAAACCAGTAGCAGCTGGCAGGAAATGGGTAGGAGCACTGACCACAGATAAACTGTAGGACTCCGCAGCGCAGCGGCAGATAGACTCGGGGACCGGAAGCGGCGCCGGCGGGCCTCGGCCCCACGCCCGCTCCCGGGGCGCTCCCGGGCCACCGCCGGCTGCACACGCCCGATAATGCTCGGGGACACAGCTGTGGGGTCGCGAGGAAGTGAAGAGCGAGGCCAGCCGGGCACGGCCGCCACCCCCCCACCCCCACCCCCACCCCCAACCCCCCACCCCCACCCCGGACAAAAGCAGTGGTCAGAGGGAGGGAGGGGCACTGAGAAAACCCCGGGCTGGGAGTTCCAGGGGCTCCTGTCACCGGCGGGGGCAGTGGTTCTGATGATCACGCCCTCGGGACCCAGTCAGCTGCAGCCCATGTGCTTAGCAAACCCGGGTCCCTGCAGCGCAAACAGCCAGCTGGCCCGAGAGAGGCCAGGCACACTGCAGGCCGCGTGGCAGGGAAGTGCTTTCTCTCCAAGTTACAGGCCCACGTGGTCAAAAAGTCCCCCATTCCAAGGACAGACCCTCTGAAGTTCATAATGATAGAGAACATAATAGCCAGGTGCTGTGCTAGATCCTTCCCACTCTTGATTGCTCACAGACACCCTCAGAAGTAGGTCAGATTTCCCCCCACTTTACAGATGAGCAAACTGAGGCTCTGGGGGTTAAGTACAACCTTGCCCCCGGGCCGCAGAGTTTATAAGGGGCAGCACCCAGATCCACCACCTGACTGCAGCCTCTGCACTGTCCGCCCAGTGAAATGGCCTCTGTTTGCAGAGAGCCATGAGGTGTGGATGTTAGGGGAAGAGGGCGGGAGAGCAAAGCCTCCAGCTGAGGGCCTGTGGTCAGTGTTTAATAACACCCTCCCATGGCCGGGCCCAAGCCGCCCAGCGAGAGGGGGCCCAACCTCGCTGCACCCCGCAAAAAAAGACCCAGGGGTCCTTCCAGAGACCTCTGGACCTCCTCCTCTGCAGCGGGCTTCCTAAGGAACTGTCTGGAAGCCGTAGCATCTGCAGTGGAACTTGAGAACCAGCCTGCAGCCTCAGGGGGTGGGGCTTAGCTGAGAAGCGCTGGCTGGGGCTCTCCTGGGGCCCTCCTCGGGCTCTCCCTGCACACAGCAGTGCCCCGGGGGAGTAGGGGTGCCCTTCTCGAGTCCGAGAAGGGGCGAGGGGCACCTGCCCCTGGGCCAGGAGCGGCCCCTCTGCTGGCACAGAGACCAGCTCTCCGGGTAGCAAGACAGGAGTTCAGCTGGGCGACTGACTCACCCTTGTTCCTGGAACTGTCTGAAGGCGGGAGAGGATGCTGTGGGTGGGCTCTAACTGTATCATCTGGGCTGGGGCCGGTAGCAGATGGTCCTTACAGAGAAAAAAAAATACTTCCATGTGGGCTTAAAATAGCCCAGCACTCACCATCAGCTGAATGGGGAAATGTATGGGCCAGTCCGTCATGTGGGGGTGGGCGGGGCTGGCTGCAGGTTGGGACACAGGGCTGGGGCTCCTGCCGCTGGGGCCGAGGCCTGGAAGGCAGAAAGGGGAAGCCTCCGGCACCCACTGTCCGCCTGGCCTCGTGTGCGACAGGTGGCGTGTGCAGCCCCACTCGGTGCTGAGCCCATGCGCCCCGGGGCCGCAGCGGGGACCTTGAGCCCGAGACACACACAAGGCAGGCACGAGGACAGCAGGACACAGAAGCGAGGCTGTCTCGGGGCTGGAGTCAATCTCAGATCTGCCACTCACCATCCGTGCGCTCTGGGACACCTCCCCTCTCTTCCCGTCGCTTTATCTAGAAAACTAGTCACATCCGTGGTCACATCCTCCCGGGCGGGTAGAGGGTCCCTGCCAGGAGCCCCGCACAGGCAGGTGCTCTCCAACTGAGCTCACAGCTGAGGGGGGGCAGGGGCAGAGGTGGGGGCTCAGTCCCCGAGGCATGAGGGAGTCCTCAGCCTTTCTCCCCTTTTCTGTGTCCTTACCTAAACCATTCTGCATTCCGGCGAGTGGAAGTGGAATGCTCTGGACTGATGCTGTGCGCGCTCGCCCTCAGAGGGGAAGAAGGTGACAGGAAGGGACCTGCAGGCCATGTGTGTGTGACTGGCAGCACTCAGAATGGTGGCTGGAGGCCTCCACTCCCTCCTTCCCACCCCGCTTAGAGTTCAGCCCCGGGAGCCTTGGTCAAGGGGCCCCTGAGGGCGGAAGACCTCCCAAGTACAGAGCAGCTGGGGACAGGCATCCAAGGGAGCCAGGAGGCCCTCGGGTCACATGTTGGACACAGAAGCCTTGCCCGAGACGGAGGCTTTCTGCAGGGCTCACGTTTGTGTCCTTGGGATGCCAAGTGGTTAACTGGCTCTGCAAAGAGACCGAAGCAGGGCTCTGATTTGTGCCAACCGTGGTGATGGGAATGCTCCCACGTGGCCAGTGTGGTCCCCGAACGTGGACTTGGGAAGGCAGCTCGCTCGGCGGCCCTGAGCGCCACCGTCCAGCACATCGCTGGCGATGAACAGACCAGCCGCCCCACAAGAGGCTCTCGGGGCAGCGGGAGACTTAAGGGGATGCATGTAAGGGTTGAGATGTGGACGCTTCAGTTAACCCTGTGGGTAACTGTGTCAGGTTAAAGCCTAACTCTGCTGACTAGCTGTGTGGCCTTGGGCAAGTTACAGAACCACTCTGGGCCTCTTCTGTGAAGTGAGGACGGCCACCCTCGTGACAAGAGCGATTGTTTGGTGGCGATAATCCGTACATAATGAGCTATTACTTTAGATGATATAACTGAAGTCAAACGTGGGGCTCTCCCAGCCAGCTCTGGGTCTGGAAGGAGCATGTGAGAGGCTCACCCACCTAAAATCAAACCCATACACGCCTCCCCCAGGCCCCACACCCCCTCACTGCCGCCTTCTCTCTCCTGCCTCCAACACTTCTTCAAAGGGATGTCAGGCCGCCTCCATTTCCTGTCCTCCCGCCCACTGGGCCACCCGCTGCCCCCGTCAAGCCACCACATCAGCTCCTGCCCACGTCACTGGTGGCCCCACTTTCCAAGCCCAAGACATGTTTCTCAATCATCCTCTTACTCAACTTTCCATTAGGACCTGCTGACCCCTCAGCCTCAGGGACATGTGTGTCCCTTGTCCCTCCCCTGCTTCTTGTCTCCGTCTCTTTGCCTGGGTCATCTTTCTCTATCTGGCCGTTATAATCAGGGTGCCTCACGCCTCAGACGGGGCCACGTGTCCCCCTCTAACCGCTGTGTAGGCAAGCTCGCCCACTCCCACGGTCTCTGTGACTCTGTGTGGTCCAGTCTCCCCCAGACACCGCAGCCCAGGCTTCCCCTCGGCCCCCACAGCAACACAAGTCCAAGTCCGTATCACACGCGCCCGGCTGGCTGGTTCAGAGACACCTCAGGCTCAGCCCATCCAAAACCGAGCTCCTGACTCCCTCCCTTGACCTGTTCTGCCTCCTGAGCCTGCCACTTCCTGAATAGCCACCCCCATGGGTTCTTTGTCACCATCCTTTCCCTTGTGCCCGGACTAACCTACCCTGAGTTGTCTCCCTCCTGGCATCCGGCAAACCCGCCCACTTCGTCTTCTATCTTCACCCCACCCCCCGCCAGTGAAGCCAGCCTCATCTCTGGGACCAGACAGCGTTACAGCCCCCCAGTGTCTGTCCACCTCCATGCCTCGCCTTCCAGTCCTCCCATCTGCTTCCACACCCCAGATGCGGCTAGGTCCCCCTCACACAGAACATGCTTGAACACCGACCAGAACCCCATCATGGTCTCTGAGGGCCTGCAGGACTAGCCTCAGCCTATTTCTCTCTCTCGCTCTCTCTCTCTCTCTCGCTCTCTCTTTCTCTCTCTCTCTCCTTTCTCCCCAATGTTCCTCTTATCTGCCCCTGCACTCACCCATGCAACCAAATGCCCCATTCATGCTTCTGATTTCAGCCTAAATAGGAAAGGACCTTCCTTCTCCCCTGTGCCCACCTCTGCCCCTCACCCACACGTGGAGAGGTCTCATATATTCCTCTCTGAACTTCCTGTTCCATTGTCTTCATAGCTGTTCATAGGTTTGGAATTATTCACTTATTTGTATGGTTAATTGATTAACAGTTAGCTCTCCCACTGGGCTAGTAGTCCCCAAAGCCAGAGCAGAACAGCATTTTGAGCAGGGTAATGCTTTACCCTGGGGCATTGTCTGCTAACTGGGGAGAGCCCCGCCCCACCCCCAAGTGCCTGTGGCACTCCCAGCCACTGTGACGGCATCAGAAGCCCGGGGACAATTCCACACACCCCGGCAGGCTGGATCCCTGCCTCTTGCCCTGGGTGGTGAGAGCGGAGGGAACAGGAATCCATCTAGGTTTGCCCCGCCCCCGAGGATGGCCCCGTACAGAGGGGACGCTCTGAAAACACGCGTGGATGAGTGGCACTCCTGCCTTGGGTTTTTGAACAAGCCATGCCAACCACTGCGCAGGCACTACTCGGGGGTTTAAGAGGCCATCAGGCCTATGGTGGGACTTGACAGTGAGCCTCACCTCCCGGGAGACAGTGTCACCTCATAGTGCCTGCCCAGAGCTCCAGCACACAAGACCACCGTCAGCCCCTTCACCATCTCACCATCGATGGCCGCTCCGGGCACAGAGTGACAAGGTCAATCCTCACAAGTGAGGGGATGCGCCCGGGAGAAGCCGCTAGTACCTTTTCTCTGCTTGCCAGGATCTCTGCCTTCTTCCTGCTGCCAAACTTGCACGTAGCCCTGCCCTGTGTGGAGCTGACGACCAGGAAGAATTAGACCCACAGGCCAGGCCATCAGGGAAGAGAGAGCCAGCGGGGGATGGGTCCCACCCAAGATCAAGGCCCCAGCTCTTCCCTCTGGCATCCCGTTCTGCACTTCCTCTCCCATCACGAGCCTCTCTCTCCATCATCCGAATTCCAATCACTTCAGCCAGATTTGGTGAACTTTCACCAAGGAATTCACCTGGGGGTTCATGTTCCCTTCATGCAACTGACACAAGCCCTCCCTTGTGTCATCGGAACCACCCCGGAAGGACCTCCACATCTCCCCTTCGTGGGCCTCTCCCACTGAGCGCGTGCCTATGGCCCAGCACATCCTGTGTCCTGTGTCTACGGTCTTGTGTATGCTCCCTCCATCAGTTTAACAAGATGGCTTGCACCTGCTCTGTGCGGGGCAGTGCGTGGCCCTGGTCACACAGTAACCAATAATTCTACCTGTCCCTGGCCTCCACGAGTTCACTGCTGATCCTGTTTCCCTCTTCCTCTGCCTGCTTTACTTAATCCCTGACCCCTTTCCAGTGTCAAGGGCACTGCTGAGTCCTGGAGACCCCTTCAGAGTTGGGAAGAGTTTCTACATCTGACACCATCAGAGTATAAGAGGGTTTTAAATGGAAAACTAGGGCGTAAAGTACAGACAAGGTGTCATAGAAACTCCAAGCAGAAGACGTCAGCCTGGGCTGAGCAGTACAATAGAAATCGGAGGACGGATTAGCATCAGGTTCGCCTTTAAAGGACAGACAATAATAACAATGGTAGCTAATACTTATTGAGCCCTAACACGGTTCTGATCAATTTTTAAGGACTGTCTTACCTCATTCTCACAATCACCCTGCAACACAGGTGTTCTTCCTTTCATTTTGCAGACCAGAAACTGAGACACTTGGAAGTAATTGTCTTGAGGTTGGACAGCTTGTAAATGGCAGAGCCAGGCCTTGAACCTATGCAGTCTGGCCTCCAGTTGTGCTCTCAGACACCACCAAGAGGATCTGGGTGTATTAGCTATCTATGGCTGTGTAACAAATGTCCCCACATTTAGGAGCCTGACACAACATAGAGTTATGTCAGTTATTGCAGTTCCCGTGGGTTGGGAATCTGGGACTGACTTTTGGCCTCTCTTGAGCTGCAATCAAGATGCAAGCCCGTGTCACCTCTGGGGGAGACGGGGTGGGGGGACCGGGAGGACTTGGTTCCCAGCTCACTCTCGTGGCCACTGGCAGGCCTCGGGTCTCAGCTGGCTGTTGCTGGAGACCTCACTGCCTTGCCTCGTGGGCCTCTCCACAGGGCAGCTCACACCACAGCAGCCACTCTGCTCAGAGCGAGGGAACAGGAGAAAGGGAGAATAGGACAGAGGTCACCGTCGACTTGTATTCCCGTCACAAAAGCGACATCTCGTCATTTTTGCCATTGTCTGTTGTCTATTGGTGAGAGGCAAGTCATCGGGATCTGGCCAACACCCATGTGTAGTGCTGGAGGGCACGGACACCGGAAGTGAGGGCCATGGGCCACCTCAGAGGCCGCCCGCCACAGCCGGCTAGCGGAGGAGACAAGCATCCACAAACAGCGTGAGGCGTGAGCTCATTATCTGTCCTCTGGTTCCTAACCCCAGAAATCCTAACTGTGTGTTCTTAAGTAAGAATAATAGTCTCGAAGTGAGCTAAAACTTGATTCCCAGCCTGGGAGAATTCTTCCTCCTGTTCTTCCCAGAAACTAAGTGCCAAATAAGACAAGCACTTCTTAAAGATCAGCGGCGCGCTCGGCTATGTAAGGAAACACAGTGTATTTGTATTTCACTGGCATCGGGCTCAAAACTTGGCAGCGGCTTCCACTCCCACCCCCTCGCCATACGCCTTCAGGCGGCCCCCCTGGAGTGCTTCTCTTTACATCTCTTCCTCCTCTCTCCCACTGCCCGTAAAGAGGAGGCACCCCCGTGGCTCCAGGGCTAGAGTTTCCCCTTCCACATTTCCAAGCATCGCCATTGACATTACCTACTGAGAGCCCCTCCTCAACATCACCTCCGCACACGGCCCAGTCACCACTCACAGGCCATCGGTGGTTCCGAACTTAAGCCTGGAGTTCAAGACCTTCTATTCTGCAGCCCAGACCTGCTCCCCACGTCACCCCCTTGCTCCACGTAAGCTGCTCCACATGCCTCGAATCTTCCTGTTCCCATGCCTCTGCTCACCCCATTTCCTAAGCCTTGAATGTTTTTCCTGATCCTCTTCACCTACTCAAATCCTGGCCACTCTTCATGGCCAAGTCCATGCCCCGTCTTCTCAATGAACTTCTCCAAGATGACTCCAGCAATCCAAGGCTGGGCTTGGTGGGAAGCAGTGTATGTTCAACAAGGTCAGATAAATAAAAATACTCATCCGGGGGTGGCGCTTGGGGGGTGCTCCGTCGGTTGAGTGCCTGACTCTTGATTTCTGCTCAGGTCATGATTTCATAGTTCGTGAATGCGAGCCCCGCATCTGGCTTGTGCTGATAGTGCAGAGCCTGCTTGAGACTCTCTCTCTCTCTGTCTCTCTCTCTCTCTCTCTCTCTCTGCCCCTCCCACTCTCTCACTCTCTCGCCCTCTCCCAAATAAATAAACTTAAAAAAAAAAACTCATCGAAGCCAGCAAACCACTCCAGAAAAGTTGTCTGAGTTTTCCTCCCTAAACCCACAGCCTAGTCCTCATCACCACTGCCTGCTTACTCCCTCTGGGTCACCCTGGACTCAGCCTTCTGGCTCAGCAGTGCAACAGTCCCCAGCATCCTTCTGTATGAGCAGTGGTTACCAGCCAACCCCATGTCCTAGGAGACAGCTTCCTCCAGGCCCCACACACCTCCCGCTGCCCAGGTAAACCCAGTTAGACTAAGCACTTTCATCCGCTATGTCTGATTCATCCCCGAATCCAGAGCAGGACTGAGACACAGAAAATATGGCAAGAATGGTGAAGAAGATGGAGAATGTTCATTGATAGACTCCCCCATGAAAAACACCAAAGATGCTTTACTCTTTATTTCTTTGGTGCTCAGAAATCCAAAGACATCTTTCCACTTCGAAATCCAGGAACATACACTCGGTACTATCCTGAGAGGAAGGAAATCACAGGGATGCCCGGGGTCACCAGTGAACAATGGCTTCATCTGCAGTGGCTGGGGAGTCACTGAGGCTCTGTGCCTCACAGTCCGAGGTGAGACAGGCACGCAGCAGATGCAGGTGCAGACAGGAAAGGCCGACGTGGAGCAGGCCCTCAGCACACATTGGGAGCATCGCACCCACACTCCCCCGTGTCGGCGTGGCCCCCAAGCCTTCCCGGTGCCGCCTCCCGCTCCCCGGCCGCGGTACATGACACCTACATTACTCACTGCACATTCACTCTTGAACTTTATATCCTGCTGTTCTCTTTTCGCACGTTGTTCAGAAATAAATGCTGGTGCCCACATTACATTTTGCTTTTAAACAGCTTGCAGCGGAGGAGATTCGCCCAGGGCTCTTGGAGCCACACCGGACAGGGTCCAGGCCATTTGCACGGAAGGCAGAAGTTAAAGCTAGTGCGAGCGGACAGGAAAGGGCATGGTCATCACCGACCAGGGACCTTGAAGGAGGTCGCTTAACTGTTCTAAACTAAGGCTGGCTTTGCTAAAAAGCACCTTATCTCAGGCTTTTCTGTCTCAGGGCCACTTTATACTCTTAAAAATTATTGAGCATCCCTAAGGAGCTTGTGTTCATGTGAGTTGTATTTGAAGATATTTACAGTACTAGAAATTAAAACTGAGAAAATCTTTGAATATTTTTCAATTTGTATCAAAAATCACAATATAGATTCATCACACATTGGCATACATTTTACATCTTAAGAAAAATAACTGCATTTCCCAAAGCAAAAATAACAGTGAGCAGAATGGCAACAGTTTATGCATTTCCCAAGCTCCCTAAGTGTCTGAATTAGCGGAAGGCAGCTGGATCCTCACATCTGCTTCTGCTTTCAAGCTGCACATTATGCTGTTTTGGCTGAGGGACGTGAAGGAAAGTCAGCCTCAAATACGGAGTTGGACAAGAAAGAACAAGTTTGTAATGGGTTTTTCAGGTCACTGTGGATGTTCTTCTTTGATACTACACCAAAACTCAACATACGGTACTTCCTTTTTCTTTTTATGTGTATTTCTTTTGAGGGAGAGAGAAAGGAAGAGAGCAAGTGGGGGAGGGGTGAAGGGAGAGGAGGGAGAGAGAGAATCCCAAGCAGGCTCCGTGCTGTCAGCACAGAGCCTGGTGTGGGTCTCGATCTCCCAAACCATGAGATCATGGCCTCAGCTGAAATCCAGAGTCAGATGCTTAACCGACTGAGCCACCCAGGTGCCTGTTTGGTACTTTCTTAAAGATTAGTTGCAATGTCAGATCTCAAACCATACCAGTTAATTTTTCAAACCCTGTTGCATTAAAACTCACTGTAATACACTTTGGATATTTTTTTTTTACCTAGTCAAGCATTTGTAACATCGTGCATTCATCACTTGGAAAATACTGATTCATTGAGTTATGAGGATCTGTGATATGTTGACACATTTCATCCTACACCATCCAGAAACCATAGCAGTAACATAACTATTAACCTCATCAGAAAACTCTGAAGTAAGAAGCTATCGAACTCACAGCAGTGGATATGAGTTTTCTAAAAGTCTAATTTTCACTTGAAAGTTTCAAATGTTTTTAAAGTTTATTTATTTATTTTGAGAGAGAGAGAGAAAGCATGAGTCAGGGAGGGGCAAGGAGAGGGGGAGAGACAGAGAATCCCAAGCAGGCTCCCCCCTGACAGCATGGAGCCTGGCACGGGACTTGAACCCATGAACTGTGAGATCACGACCTGAGCTGAAATCAACAGTTGGCGCTTAACCACCTGAGCCACCCAGTTGCCCCCTGAAAATTACAATTTTGTAATTGGGCAACAAATATTTTCAGTTCTTTTTCTTTTTTTTTAATTCTTTTTTTAATGTTTTTTATTTATTTGAGAGAGAGAGAGAGAGAGAGACAGCGTGAGCAGGGGAGGGGCAGAGAGAGAGGGAGACACAGAATCCGAAGCAGGCTCCAGGCTCTGAGCGGTCAGCACAGAGCCTCACAGGGCTTGAACCCACGGAACCGTGAGATCATGACCTGAGCCGAAGTCGGACGCTTAACCGACTGAGCCACCCAGGCGCCCCTGTCAGTTATGTTTCTTAAAGAAACAGGCTCATTTCATTTATTTTCAGGTAGGTCTGAAATAACCTAGTTTGCCAGTCCGTTGTCCTTTTCATAAACACCGTGCCGGAGAGAAAGCCTGGACAAGACCCCAGCCCCTTGCCGATGACCAGTGATGTTTGGCCACGTGAAACCACTTTCATCATTTAATTCTTTTTCATTTAACAATATTTTTTTAAAAATCAACACAATGCCTCTCCCACCCTTGTGAGTTTTCTCTGAGGTGCGGGAGGACGGCGAGGTGGATGTTCTGGGCCACGGACCCCAGAGCCACGCTGCTGGCTGGCGCTGGAATCCCGCTCGCTCGTGGCATTACCGTGTGAGTGGGACAAGGGTCCAACTGCTCTATGCCTCAGGTTCCTCGGCTGTACGATGGGCCTGCTGGGTGGCGTTGCTGTGAGGACCAAGTGAGCACTTGATGATGATGACAACGGCCTCACCGGAAGCCCTGTTGGCACTCCCGCAGAAGGGCCGCGGCCGGGGGGCCCTGTGAGAATGCCTCCACCACCGGCCGGCTTCCCACCCCCTGGGGCAGCACCTGGCCCAGGTCTCAGGTGACAGTGCATCCAGGAATCTAGAAAAGTTCAGCTATGGACAGCCCTCCTGGCTCTCTCCTCCTCCTGTCAGTGAGGGGTGGCATGAGTGAGGAGAGAGGCCCAGCAATAGGCCCGGTACCTGAGT
This sequence comes from Cryptoprocta ferox, assembly GCA_028646485.1. Taxonomy (NCBI): domain Eukaryota; kingdom Metazoa; phylum Chordata; class Mammalia; order Carnivora; family Eupleridae; genus Cryptoprocta; species Cryptoprocta ferox. The sequence continues at coordinate 126,988,408 of CM053576.1, read as the reverse complement.
CCTGCGGGCCCCGGAGAAGAGGGTGGCAGAGGGGTGCCCAGTTCCTTGTGCTCCGGGAAGAGGGCGCACCAGCCTGCCTAGCAAGGGCCTCCTCCTGTACCAACTGTAAGGGACTCTCCCCTGGCTGGGGTGGGGCGGGGAGGGGCACCGCAGAGCAGGGCCAGACCGCATCCCACCAGGTACAGTGTTTGGAGACAGGCATCAAGGGAAAGGGGCAGGAGGGCAGAGGACAGGCCGCCGCTCCGAGAGGAGCGGAGGCGGTACCGGTGACCCAAACAGGAAGTAGCTGCGAAACAGGCACTGACACCTGGAACCCAAGCACAGAGCATGCAGTGCAGGTGGGACCCAGGCCAACGGGCACAGCTAGGGAGCAGCCGGCGGCCGCCCGCTTTCTGACCACGAGGTCCTTCATTCTGCTCTCACCTGCATCCTGTCCTACCCAGGGCTTCCCTCTAGAGGGACTCTGGTGACCCTCACGTTGCAGTGACCTTAGACCTAATCTGAATTTCTGTCACAAGAGAATGTTGTCAACGTTGCTTACTGCTATTTTCCTACTGACTGCACATCATACATCCGATAAGGGGCTAATATCTGAGTATCAGGACCTCATGCAACTCAATAGCAAAAAGCAAAGGAAAAACAACAAAAAAAGAAAAAAAATCTAATTAAAAATGGGCAAAAGATCTGAATAGACATTTTTCCAAGGAAGACCTTGGTACTCAGAAAGATGCTCTACATCATTAACCATCAGGGAAATGCAAATCAAAACCACAATAAGACATCACCTCACACCTGTTTGATTGGCTATTATCAGGAAGACTAGAAATAACAAGTGTTGGCGAGGATGTGGTGAAAAGGGCACCCTTGAAACCACCACGTTGTTGGTGGGAATATAAATTGGCGTGGCCATTATGGAAAATGATATGGAGGCTCCTCAAAAAAACAGAACCACCGTATGATGCAGCAATTCCCCTTCTGCGTTTTTATCCAAAGAAAATGAAAACACCAGCTTAAAAGAGATCCACCCCCATACTCTTTGCAACATTATTTATAATAGCCAAGGCATGGAAACCAATCCAAGTGTCCACTGATGGATGAATGGGTAAGGAAACTGTGGTATATCTACGTAATAGAATGTTATCCGGCCATGAAAAAGAATGAAATTTTGCCATTTGCCATGTGAGTCGACCTCAAGGGTGTGATGCTAAGTGGAAAAACTCAGACAGAGAAAGATAAATGATTTCTCTTACAGGTGGCATCTTAGGGGAAAAAAATTAATTAAGACAAAAATCCACACTCAGATTCCCAAACTCATAGAGAATAGACTGGTGGTTGCCAGAGGTGGGGTGTAGGGGTGGGAGAATTGGGTGAACTGTTTTTAGTATTTTGTTTATTTGTTTGTTTGTTTGTTTGTTTAAACAAATTGAGAGGGAAAAAAAAAAAGAGCCCTGCCCTCAAGAATCTGACGCCATAGTTGGTAGACACAGATAACAAACAATAAGCAGAATGGTAAGTAATTATATAATATGTTCGAAAGTACCATAAAAATCTATAAACACAGCCAGAGAGATTAAGAGTTTGCCCTTTTAAATGTGGGAAGGGTTTACTGAGAAAATGACATTTAAACAGAGATGTGAAGGAGGTGAGGCAGTTGTCTGTGTGGCTATTTGGGGGAAGAACCTTCCGGATGGACGGGACAGCCAGTGCCGAAGCCCTCGGTGGACACTCGTCTGACCAGAGGAAGAGCAGAGAGGTCAGTGTACCTGGAACTGGGTAAGAACCGGGAAGGGGACAGGGGATGACACGGTGCCCAGGCCACGTGGGCCGGGGAGGACACTCACCGATGGGTGGGAGGGGAGGGCAGGAGTTCTGGAAGGTGTCCAGCCCTGTAACAGGATGATCTGAGGGCCATCACTGAAAATAGCCAAGACTAGAGGCAGGACGACCAGTGAGGGGACTACTGCAGTCACCCAGGCCAAGGAAGATGGTGGCACCCGCCAGGCGGTAACAATGTGGGTGGGAGGAAGTGTCCAGAAACTGCACATACTGTGAACATTGATTCAATGGGATTTTCTGGCTTTCTCCATTTTGGGATAATACATTCATTCTGGGGTTAGTCCAAGTGAGCCCCGCACGCACTGACGATCATATACATTCATATTGAAGCAGAATCCTCCCCAAAAACCAATGCTGCCATTTTTCACCCATTGGGTTGACAAAAATAGACACTGATAAGCCTCCAGAGGAAGAAGAAAATCATCATAGGAGCGTGAATGGGGGGTCATCTTCCTGGAGACCGATCCACTGAATCTACCCGGGCAAATTCCACACACTTTCAGCCGACCTGCCATTTCCAGTTGTCTAACCCTCAGAAATATTCCTGTACGTCCATATGTGCATAAAAATGTTCACAAAACGACAATCACTGCCACGCTGTTTGTAAAAGCAGCCAACTGAAATAAACCCACATGCTTATCGATAAGTGATTGGCCAAGTACACTTGGCTTGGATTACCACACAACCTTTGAAATAAGGAGGTAGATGTGTATATACGTATGTTAAGAAAAAGGCCTGGGAGGGCCACCCTGAATCGTCCGTAGGGATAACTTACAGAAGGCAGGTGGGGAAACAGAATTAGTTAGAGGAGAATTATGCCCTTTTCACTCTGGATCGTTCTGTGTCATTCCTTTCCTTACATGTGGAAGAGCGAATTCATGCATTTTGTGTAAATATTATTGGTGTGAACATTTTATGCTTAAGCACAGGAACTTTCAAGACCCCATCCTGAGTGCCCACCATCTGTGATCAAGGTTCCTCTGGACACACACTCACCCTATCTGTGCCATCCCCTCTGGGAGAGGTCGATTTTTCGTGCATTTCATGAAACTGAAAGCTTCAGGGTCCTTCCTAACCTAAGCCCTTTTTAAATAAGTAGTCATCTGGGGGGCGCCTGAGTGGCTCAGTCGGTTAAGCGTCTGATTCTTGGTATCGGCTCAGGTCGTGACCCTGTGGTCATGAGATTGAGCCTCACGTCGGGCTGGGCAGACAGTGCAGAGCCTGCTTGGGATTCTCTCTCTCCCTCACTCTCTGGCACTCCCCTGCTCTCTCTCTCTCTCCCAAAATAAATAAATAAATTTTAAAAAAATAAGAGGTCATTTTTTTGTGCCTAATGCTATATTTTAAATTTTGTGCTTTCATCTTTAAGAGGAGCCTAAAAAGGATGAGCCCCAGAAAGTGGCATCTGCCCTTAGACCTACTTACGCCAGGGTCAACATTTCCCAAAAAATGTTTGGGAAAGCCCTTTGCAGGCCTTCCTACGGGCTGAGCAGTGACAACAAGCAAGGGCAAAAAAGAGGAACTAAGAACCAATCCCCCCAAAACAAAGGACTAGCAGACATAACCTCAGTGAAACCCCAGAGTCATGTTTTTCGGTGTGCTGAGAAGCTCGGGCAACGTTACCGGAAACACCATTAGCCCGGAGATCAGAACAGCCACGGATGTAAGTGAAATAGGGAGACAGCCTGTGAAATGAGTCTCGTAACTAAAGGAAACGATTCCTCAGGGCAGAGAAGCTTTCGGCCACAGAAACCCAGGACAACAGGGAGCCAGAAGAGAAGCAGGTGTGTCTGAGGAATGGGTTTTAAGTCTCCGGTCCCGATGGCAAGCGCCTCTTACATCTCGGGAAGAAATGCATGGACGTCTAATGTCACTAAGCATTCGACTCTGCTCTGATCCCGCAGTCACTAGGCAACTGTTGGATTAAGAAGTTTGCCAGGTAGATTTCCCCGCACAGAAGAGGGTAAGCAGAGGACTCAGCTCTCTAGACCCTTCGCCAGATGGAGTTCTCCTTGTAAGCTAATACGCTGACATCCAGCATAGACATCAGTGCCATGAGCGTGGTTAATGTGAGTCTGCCCCAGAGAGAGGGATTTGCGACTTGTTGTCTGAGCCTGCACAGCTAGCCCAGCCCCCGGACTGTGAGAATTTGCCCGCTGCCCCTGTGCAAACTGCTCCGTGACTTTTCACACAGCTGTCATCCAAATTGAGTCTGTCCAAGTTGAGTTGTGCGCCCTGAGACATGCCGTGGCTGGGTGGTGCTGCTGGGTCCACGTCTGCGGGATTATACACAGTTGACGGGCCATCCTACAAGCCAGCTGGCAAGTCTGAGACTTAGTGCAACGAGACAGCCCACGTCTGAGGTCAAAGCCAATTGTCAGCTGGTGTGTGGGTACCTAAGGCCAAGGTCCACGTCTGATAGGTACCCACAGATGGTGATCTCCTTTCCTTCCCCGTCCCTGCTGGAAACTGTCCCAGGAAAGATACCAGGCAGCCCCTTACAGGTGTCATGTGTTTCTCATAATTCCAACAAAAAGAGTCCTGAATCCTAGCCAGGAAATGACGTCACTGGAGCGGGGCTGTCTTCAGAGAGCGTCTCCATCCTGCATCAGTGAATCTGTGATCGGGAGATCCAGCGGGAGAGGCGCAGGACGGGCTCTGGATTCTGGAGAGAGTGGCTGCCTTCCGGGCTGTGCCGGGAAAAGAGAACAGAAGCAGCTGGAGAATGACCCAAGAGGATGAACTTGGAGCCGGCACCTGAGAAGAAGGTTCCGGTGGCAGTGGCAGCTCATGGCTTGGTCCTGGTGAAAACCCACGACAGACAGCTCGCTGCCATTCCCCGGTTCACCAAGAAATGAGCCGCACTTCCTGAAACCTGGTTCTCTCTGTTCTCATAACCAGGGGCGTTTTTTCCTCTCCAAAAGAGACAAAATACAGAAAAATCAAAGAACAGATGCAGAGGCCATAACACACCAAGACGAGGATTTGCATCTGCTCCAGGCGAAGCACTGGCAGACGAGGACACCTGCGACAGGACACGGGCACTCCGGCTGCGACGTCCGTCACCCCACTGACCTCCAGCTCTGGCTGGCGGGGCGGGTGTCCCCCTCCTCCCTCACCCTCCATGGGCGTCCCTCCCGAAGCTGCGTGCTCGGCGGAGGAGGAGGGTCGTCCCCGACCCAGGAGGACCATTCTTGCATCAAGGGTATACGAGGAGCTGCACTTCCCTCCTACCAGTGGACCTCCCAGCAAGCTCTGGAGGTCCACGGGAGGGCAACGTAAGGTAGACACGCTTCCAAGGCCCCAGGCACATCCGAATGGGGCGCTGCAAGTGGCGGTCGGCCTTTCTTAAAATGAAACAAAAATACACTCCCTATCCTCATCTCCTACTTCAACTGTCCCGCTCAAAAGGCTCAGATAGTCCTTGCCACCCTGCTCAGAACAGAGACAATTTGGAAGCAGCCTACGTGAGCCTTGAAGAGGAGATTCACCCCCCCCCCAAAAGAACATGGTGTGTTTCCAGAAGATGAAACGATAGGCAGCTATATAAATGGACTCTGCAGGAACCCGGCTCATCCTTCAAGGTCCTGCTACAATCCCCAGACCACGCCCCTCGCCCTGGGACCCGTCCCGGTCCCCACACACCCAGCCGTGTCCATAGCACTAGAAGCCTGTAGCCCAGTCCGCCCTGCGTCGGGCTCTCCGCCCTGCCCTCTGAAGGGCCGGGACCACGGCTCGCTCACTCACATCTCGTCGCCCACCCTCCACGTCCACGGGACCCTCAGCACACAGCGGGCACTCCGCGAGCGCGTGGCGTATTGAAATAACTTCGTGGCTTCGCTGCAGATTCTGCTCCCCTTGGACGAGCTACGCTCCACGGGGGAGTGTTTGCAATAGCCTTCAGTTCCTGGAAAGACCTCGAACCTCCAACGGTGTGGTGTGCATAGATTCTGTCCTTCTAAATATATGCAATGGTTTCCCCATCTCGCGCAGTCACCCAATGCACAAAATAAACTCAGCTTTGGAAACCAGAACCCGGAAGGAGAAGACCCCTCAGGAAAATTTCCCGAAAGGGGCCCTGCTTACCGACCAGACGTTATAGGCAAGCCGCCTGAACCACTGTGCTTGTGCTTCCAATCAGACAACCTGTCACCATAGCAACACTCACATCTGTCGTTCCCTCAGAGAGAGAACACCTTTTAAAAGAAATCTACTTCGCAACATGTCATGTCAACCTCTGTGCTTCTTACGGATCCTCGAAGGAATCCTGGCCCAAGTGCCCTGGAATAAACCGTGCCTCTGGAATGATCTAGAAGGCACTGCCACAGCCCCAGTGGCCTCTTCCTTGGCCTGACGCACCCCCCCCCCGCCCCGTCTTTGGATGATTCAGGTACTGGGGCCTCCCTGAAGCCATAGCAGATTGCCGTCGCACACAGGGCACTCACACAAGCAGGTTGTTATGAAAACAATAGCTGTCACCCTGGCATCATGCATGCATAGTCTCTTAATCCTCGGGCCAGCCCGTGCAGCAGGCATCACCCCTGCTTAGCGATGAGGAGCCAGGCTCCAGCCCTCCCCACTGCGGTGACATTACAAGCCACACCTTGCTCCCAACACGCCCCCCACCCCGTGTGGATCGGTGAATTTTCCCCGCAACTCAGAAAGGAGGAATTTTTTATCCCCCCCCCATTTTACAGAAGAGAAGAGGGTCTTGGAGAAGTGAAGCATCTCGCCCAAGCTCCCTCCAGAGGACAGCGCAGGTGCAGAGACACAGTCTCTCCCCCCTCGGCGGGAGCCTCGGTCTGCACCTCTCTGAGCCAGAGAAGAGGACACCCAGGCCCCTCCCTGCTTGGTTTCAGAATAAAGTCCAACCTCTTGCACTTGCTGAGAAGTTCCCCAAGCAGGCGAGCCCATTGGCTAGGCCCTCACTTCTTCCAGATCTTACGTGGAACTTTCTTGTGTCTTTGAGGGAAACGAGGACGAGGAAAGCACATGTGAGACTTCTGTGCACAATAATCGCCTGAAGATCCTGTGAAAACACAGGTGCTCCCTGGGCAGGCCGCCATGAGTGAGCCTGGGAGTCTGCATTTACCACCAGCTGCCAGGGGATGCTGCTGGCCCTCCATCCCAGCTTTAGAGGAAGGGGGCAGGGCCCCTCTGGAAGAAAAGATGCATTGTAAAAAAGACATCGTGTTGCCACCAGGGCAACCTAGGACTACTGCAGGCTGCATGTTAAGACCTCATGTTGCGAAGGAAGCCTGGAGAAACGGAAGGGAACTTGATTCCCAAAGCTGACCTCTAACCTTCAGGAGACTCAGTCTACACCAGGAGCCCCTCTCAGATTCTAAGCCACTATTGATAGTGAGATGTCTTCATTCATGGTCCCCCAGTGCTTGGCCTAGTACCTGGAGTGTGCTGGATGCCCAATAAATATGGAAGGAAAGAAGGAAGGAAGGAAGGAAGGAAGGAAGGAAGGAAGGAAGGAAGGAAG
>CM053576.1:126926214-126980981 GCA_028646485.1 Cryptoprocta ferox | reverse complement strand
GGAAGGAAGGAAGAAGGAAGGAAGGAAGGAAAGGAGGAAGGAAGGAGGAAGGAAGGAAGGAAGGGAGGAAGGAAGGGAGGGAGGAAGGATGGAAGGAAGGAAGGAAGGAAGAAGGAAGGAAGGGAGGAAGGAAGGGAGGAAGGAAGGAAGAGGGGGTAAGGGAAGGGGAGGGGAGGAAGGGAGGGGAGGAGGATGGAAGTGTGGATTTGGTTTAAAAAATTGACTTGCAACAAGGAAGACTCAGAGATATGATCTATGTTATTAACCATGTAATATTCGTCCCAGATGGGCACAGAATGGCTACTCCATGCCTAATAATTAATTGATAGAAAGAACTCAGGCTTTCTATCTATCAATAATTTTTAAGCGTTCCTGTCACCCCATGGGATCTAGAACCTACCTTGCATATACTAACTACATCAGCCTCCTAGAACCAACGAAACTTCTGGAGTTGAAAGATGTAATTTTAGGTGCTGTGATAGGTATTTGTTTGCCAATTTGGCTGGGCCCAGATATGCGGTCAAACATTCATCTGGAAGTTTCTATGGGGATGTTTTCATATGAGATTAACATTTAAATTGGCGAATTTTGAGTAAGCAGATTACCCTCCATAATGTAGGTGGGCCTCATCCAATCAGTTGAAAGACTGAATAGAACGAAGACTGACATCCCACAGACAAGAGGCAGACAGCCTTTGGACTTGAAATGCAACATCAGCTCCTCCCTGGGTCTCCAATCTGATGGCTCACCTTGCAGACTCTGGACTTGCCAGTCTTAATCATGTGAGCCAATTCGTTTCCTTGCTTGCTCACTCACTCTTTCAGATAGATGATAGAGAGAGATAGAGAGATAGATAATAGATAATAGATAGATAATAGATAATAGATAGATAATAGATAATAGATAGATAGACAAATAATAGACAGATAATAGATAAATAGATATACAGAGAGAGGTAGAGGTAGATAAACACATAAAGATATAAATAATACACACACAATAATTGGTTCTGTTTTTCTGGAAAACCCTAATATAGGGGCGAAAAAGGGACTATACTTCAAAGCAGATGGTAAACACTGTTTATCCCAAAAGATACTAAAGTATAACAACACACAGACTGGAACAGAGGCTGAACATACTCGTGGCTAATGAACTAACAAGTCACAGGACATCTCTAAACCCAGGGGAATATGGGGCCATGCCTTCAAACATTGACTGTCTAACCCCTACCCCCGACCCCAACCCCAAATGGATCCTCAGATTACATTTTGAGAAATGCGTGGAACAGGTTTCCTTGGAGCCACGGCCTCGGTCAGAGTGAGACGACCGATGTATTCTAAAATACAACATGAGTTCTCTTTACATGCCCTTCCACCATTAGGCGGACCATATGAAACCATATTTGGCCTTCTTTGGCCTATACAAATGGTAATTTTGTACAGTTAACCTAATGCATCTACTTGTGCCTCATTCTTTAAATCACATTGAATAAAGCCCCATTAACACCCAGAGTCCTCTCTCTTACAGATCCTCTAGAATGTTCTCTGTGTCAGCATCCCATCTACACAGGCAGCAGGTTGGCGCTGTGAAAAGACTGGGGCATGTCACTTCCTCTCCCAAGCTTGGGTCCTGATGCAGCAAGTGCCGAGGCCAGACCCAGATGAGGGGGTGTCTGTAAGCACACATGGATGCACCTTTCATTTAACCTGTGCCTCCGTGAGGGGTCACCAGTGTGCTCGTGGAGGCCTCATTCTTTGTTGGAAGGTGCTGCAGAAATACCCCTAATCCTTGTTTCCTGAGGCACATGGACTGCTGGGAATTCTGGGGCCTGACCCTACCCAGTGTTTACAGAACCTCCTGCCCCAGGAAGTCAGGGGTCAGAGACCTCCTGAGGACGGAGGACCGTGCCACATTCTCCATCTTCCCAGTGCCCAACATGAGGCCATGACACACAGCTCCGGTGATGAGTAAGTGAGGAAAGGAGGAAGTGGTGAGAAGGAGGGAGGGAGGGAGGGTTATGTCCCAGCCCAGTGCCCCTCTAACCGCTCCCTCCGGGTCCCCCACCAGTCTGGTCTGGGCGTCCACCAACCAGCTGCCATTGGAGACTGTGAGGCCAGCTCCTACCCCACGGAGGAGTTAGCTCCCATCACACTTCGTGGTGACCCACCTGTGGCCATGGTTACTGCCACCCAGGTGAGCGGACCCGCCCCCGTCTCTCCCTGCCCCCCCCCACCCCCGTTTCTCCCGGCTCTCCACTTCTCCCTCACCCTACTTCTCCTGATCCCTGCTTCTCCCCACCCACTTCTCTGGGGCCCCCACCTCTCCCGGCCCCCCTTTCTCCCCTCCCCCACCACCCAAAGAGCCCCGGCCTGGAAAGCAGCCCCAGCGTTCACCCCTAAACACCCTTGTTCTTGTTCTTCCACTGCCTCACCTGCCTCTGTTCATCCAAAACCCTGGGCTGCACAGAGGGGACCCTTCCTGAGGCCCCGATGTGGGCACCACACCAGCAGCCCAACCTAAGCCCTGCCTCATCCTCGCCACTGGCCCCAGGAGCCTCGCGGGCCCCACACGGACGCACCAGCAAGATGGTGAGGCCTGGGCTAGACACCCGCACGCACACTTCTCGCTACAGCCAGAGGCTCTCACCCGCCAAGATGCGCCCAGCGCCAGGGGCTCCCGACGCTGCAGCAGGAACCGACATGAAGAGCCCCAGAAACGCCACACTGGGAGAGAGGGGAGAGGGAAGGGGTGAAGACTATGTCCCAGGAGAGAAGCCACCCCTGTGGACAAGGTGGTGTCAACTAGGAGACCAAGTTCAGCTCCCAAGCCAGTGGTGGGAGGAGTGAGTTAAGGACCTAGGGACACATCACTTTGCAACCTCAGTTCATGGTTGTGTAAGTGGAAATATTTGTAAACAGCGTCCTTACAGAAGACTGCCCTTTGGTTTTGCTTAATCATTACTGTGCAGAGAAAGCCGCGACCCCACACACACGGAGAGCAGATGCTGCCTTGGAATAGTGCTCCTGGGGAAACTCAAGAAGGGGAGAAAAGAAAGATCACTGGATTAAAGAATCAGCTGCTCTATTCCAAAAACACTGACGCAAATTACCACGAATCTCAGAAATCCTATGCTTGGGGGCACCGAGTGGGTTGAGGGCCCAATCTTGGTTTCGGCTCAGGTCATGGTCTCACAGTTTGTGAGTTCGAGCCCCGTGTAGGTCTCTGCGCTGACAGCGAGGAGCCTGCTTGGGATCCTCCTTCTCTCCCTCACTCTCTTTCTCAAAATAAATAGGCAAACCTTGGAATAAAAAGTAAATCCTATGTTTAGGCCCGTAAGAACACAGCGTGGCCCCGCCCTCCTTGGAGACAGCACAGCGTGGCCCCGCCCTCCTTGGAGACAGCACAGCGTAGCCCCGCCCTCCTTGGAGACAGCAATGTGTGGCCCCGCCCTCCTTGGAGACAGCACAGCGTGGCCCCGCCCCCCTTGGAAACAACACAGCGTAGCCCCGCCCTCCTTGGAGACAGCAATGTGTGGCCCCGCCCTCCTTGGAAACAACACAGCGTAGCCCCGCCCTCCTTGGAGACAACACAGCGTGGCCCTGCCCTCCTTGGAGAGTTGGGGGTGCTGTTGCTCTGCCCATTCCAGCTCGGCTTGCTTGACCTTCTCAGCCGGGCGGTTCATTCACTCACAAGTTTATTCTCACCACCAGGAACAGAAAAGCAAATTGTGTGCGGGGACAGGTCTGCAGTACGGAGATCACAGAAGAGTAGAGGCTTTTAATGCTACTGGACCAGGGGTTTCTCTCTCCATAAAGCAGATGTAATCGTGGATGCTGCCCCTGGAACCCAACACCCTAAAGATGGGGGCCCATCGTCCCGCTGGCCCCCGGAAGGCCCCTGAGTGTGGGGTGGCTGCCTCCAGCTGACCCGAGGCCTGGGTCTCCGGGGCCTGGGAACCCCGGGTCAGGGACAGCGGCCAGCGGCCCTGCGACCGTGCATTCAGGGCTCGGCTTAGCGAGCGGCCGCGGGACCCCGCATTCACCGGCACAAAAAGCCATCGGCCGCGCTCAGCAATGCGGGCCGGGCCTCCAGACTTTCTCACCGCCAGACAATACGCGCTCGACACCGCGCGCCTGCTAAGGAGCACATTTCATTAAACAAATCAAGTACGGATTTGGTGGCTTTAAGCTTCTAGAGAGACGCGAGGCTTTTTGCAGCGGAAGGAGCACTGGCAGCTTAAACCCTAAATCCTCCACCCAGCCCGCAAAGTAGCCGTAAACCCTGCAAGAAATTAGAACAGGTTTAAGGGAAGTGACGCCCCGATAACTGGGCGTCATTATTCCTCGCTGGTTCATCCCTTCTGTCTTTCTCTCTCTCTTTCTCCCACGTTTAATTGATGCTATATGCATGGATTTTAGGCCTTCTAAGCCATCTGAAATTGCTTCTTGAACAGGCAACATGTGAAATGAGATGAAATGAACGAGGAGCTGTCAGGTTGTCACCTGACCAAAGGAGGGAAGTCAGGCCCCGATAGGGTGTCCCTGCACATGTCCCCCAGGACCATGTCTCCCCAGGGGCCAGCGAGAACAGAACAGGCAGTCCAGACACAAGCCTCTGGGGCCCCGCAGAAGCAGCCGTGTTAGGCACGTTAATAGGTTTGCAGCTTCAGCGGCTCCAGGAGCCCCTGAGAGAGGCGTTTCTGCTCTGTCCAAGGGTCAGCAGAATCAGAATTTCTGGGGTGCCACAAACACGCCCACAAGCTGAAAATGACTATTCCTGGGCCCCCCACCCCAAGTCAAAATCTCTCCGTTCTGCACCGTGGATGAAATCAAGGATCTGCACTTTTGCCAGACAACTCCTAGCTCACTACAACGTGAGCACAGTGCCCTGGAAACGCCGCATGCCCACCGACCTCCACGTGGTGCGTCCAGGGCTCTCCCAAGGGCACCCACCCCGAGGCTCCCTCGGCCCCAGGTCCTGGCTTTACCAGCTTCCTTGCTGTGCTTGCCCTTTCCCTCTCTGAGACCGGCTCCCCTGTGAAGCCACAGCCACGGGGCGCCCTCCTTTCTGACCCTGGCCTGACGCCCTCCTCCTAGTCTGCTCCCTGCATGACTCCCACCCAGTGCCCAGGATACTGCTTGCTGGCCAGCGCTGCCCACAGCCTCCTGCCAGCCTTCCGCGAGCCTCAGACAGGCTATAAGGCAAGTAAATGTTTATTGAACAAACAGATGCGTCTTTATTACTTTCCTCCAGGAACTCACTTGCCCCAAACACAGAGCTTGTGACAAAACAAAGCCCAACCAGACCTCTTGCTTGATTGCAGTCTGCAAGCCATGTGCCCTGCCACGTCCCTGAGCCGGGCACTTGCCATCCCGCCCTCTGCTCTCTCTCATTAAACAGGAATTCCGTTTCAGCCTCAGTTTAAATGCCACCTCCTCCAGGAACCTTTCTTTGATTGCCTCTTCTTCATGCAACAAACACTTCCTGAGTGCCCACCTGGACTCAGGCACTTTGCTGGGCTGACAAAAAGCAGAGAAGGGGCAGGAGGGGTCCCTGCCTGGACCCTCGAGGAGCAGGTAAATGCTGCCGTGATTCGTGCCCCCAACCTCCCCCAGTACCTCTGCCATTTCGCCACACAGCCTCATAATGACGAATCACCCATGCGACACACACACGCACTCAAGGCGCAGTGCAGATTCGAACAGGCAATGAGAAAGGACTGAGTCGTGCCCATTAACCCACACACTTAAAAGGAAAAGTTCCTGCACAAAGGTTGGTTGAACAAACAAAGCATAGAAAGAAACAGGAGGGGGATCTAGGTAAGGGTAGAAACGAAAGCTAACATCTTTAGAGCCACAAGGAGATACCACCACACACTTTCTAGAAGGACCAAACCCCAGAACCCCAAGGACGCCGCACACTGGGTGAGGGCGCAGGGCAGCAGGCCTGCTCACTGGTGGGAGTGCAAACGGTGCGGCCACCCCGGGGGACGGCCGGGAGGCTCCTTACAAAACCAAACGGACGGTTACCATGTGATCCAGAGATCACGCTGCTTCGTGTTTACCCCCAGCGAGCTGAAAACACATCCGCACGAGGACCGCACATGGATGTGTATAGACGCTTTAGTCCTCACTGCCAAGGCGTGGGAGCAAGCCAGATGTCCTTCGGGAGGTGAGCTTAGGGACACACACGCTGTGAAACGTCCAGACCCTGGAATGTTACTTGGCTCTGAAAAGAAAAGAGCTGCGAGCCATGAAAAGATGTGGAGGCAACTTAAATGCATGTTTCTGGGTGAAAGAATCCACTCTGAAAAGACCACGTGCTGCAGGCCTCCAACTATAGGACATTCTGAAAAAGATGAAACTGGTTATAGTGAGAAGATCACTCGATCACTCATGGGATCGAGCCCTGTGTCAGGCTCCCTGGGCTCCCTCTCCCCCGGTCTCTGTCTCTCTCTAGAAAAACACAAATGTAAAAAAATTTTAGAAAATTGTTTTACGTTTTCTTTAATGTTTATTTATTTATTTTGAGAGAGAGAGAGCACACGTATGCGAGCAGGGAAGGGGCAGAGAAAGAGAGAGAGAGAGAGAGGAAGGGAGAGAGAGAATCCCAAGCAGGTTCTGCACTGTCAGCGCAGAGCCCAATGTGGGGCTCAAGCTCACAAACCATGAGATCATGACCTGGGAGCCAAAATCAAGAGTCAGATAGTCAATCAACTGAGCCACCCAGGCGCCCCTAAAAAAAAGTTTGTAAAGAATGACATCCACTATACAGTAGCCACTCTTTGCCTTACTCTTACTAGTGACAAAATCAAGGTCCCCAGTTATAAACGCCAGAGCGGGACAGAGCAGCCTTGCCCGTCTCGGAGCCCACCCTCTCCCAGGCGCCAGCCACCACCACCACCCCTCCCCCCCACAGATGGGGCAGCGGGATCTGGAGGGGCTTTAGCTAATAGGGTCCTGGGGCGGGTCATGCCAGTCGCCGACAGCCCACTCCGGACTTCAAGAGACAGGAGCTGCTGAGGGCCCCGGGCCATGGCTTGCCCAGCCTGGGAGGTACTGGCCAGCTGAAGGGTGCGGGCTTCTGCCTATTACCAGCTCTGTGAACTCGGGCGCATTACTTCGCTCCTCCATGCCTCGGTTTCCCCATCAGTACAACGGGGGCAATCCCGCTTTCTAAGATCGCTGTGCCATCTGGAAGAGGCAGGCACTCCACAGAGCTGAGATTTGGGAAGCCTGGCCTGGGCAGCTGCCGCCAGTGCTATCAGCTGTCATTTACCAAGCCCGGTACAAACATGGCTCTGTCCCTTAGCTTCCCTCATCCTCACCCCGCCCCCAAGGAAGCATTACGGTGCCATGCTCAGGTGGCTTTCCCAAGGCCACGCAGGTCATGAGAGGGATCTGGACCAAGGATCCCGGCCTCTTGGGGTCCGAAAGTCCCTGTAGAAGGGACCCCGGCCCGCTGCGAGCAGCCCCGCTGACTGGCACATTCCTCAGGTGTGACCTGGGAATGGCGAAGTGGCGCGCAGGAGGAGGGTGGGGAAGCTGGGCAGAAAAGCCCCAGGTAATGTAAATGGAAACCCTAACCGACAGCCCTGCACCTGGTGCTGTGGCATTTCCCAAGACAGCTGAAGGGCTTCACACCGCGGAGGAAGCCTGTCTGTGGCCATCGGGACAGCTGGCCGGGGCCCCGAAGCCGCTTCACATCCCAGCCTGGAAATCCGGTGCGCGCGTTTCTTTAAACGTCACCCCTCGGGTAACCTGGAACCCATCTGGGAGTCACCCTGACCTAGGCCAAAAGCCGGACCCATTCCCACAGGGCGCTCCAATGCCCGGACTCGGCTTCAGGGAGGAGGCGGCAATGGCCTGTTCCCCCACAGGCTCCTGGGGAATTCAAGGGGGACCGCAGGGCCGCTTGTCCAGGCTGCGCCCTGGGAACCCTGAGCACCCGGCTCCTTCTGGTGCCAACTGTGCGGGCAGCACGCACCACAGACCCGGGCATCACGAGGGAAACGGTGCTCAAACAGATTACGTAAGCTGCCCGAGGTCGCTCCTAACTGGAAGAACCAGGACTCGGGGCCAAGCCCGACTCCCAGGCCTGGCACTTTCCCTGAGCGGGAGCCATAGCCACCACCGTTTGGGGAAACCAGCCCGCGTGTGTCGCCAGGCATCAGCCGCCCGCTGCCACGGAGCACCAGCCTTGGCACTCCGGGGAAACCCCAGGCACCAGAAGACAAGGTCCGTGGCCGTGAACGACAGTACGTTGTCAGGCAGCCGTGCGACTCTGCAAATGACCAGAGCCAAGTTCCTGCATCAGCAGGGCCGGCCCAGCTGTGTCAGACAGACAGACAAGCACGTGCAGAGTGGTCAGGGGCACGGTGAGGCTGGAGGCCTCTGCAGCTGTGCGGAGGCGGGGGAGGGGGGGACAGCCAGCCAGCCGGTGCCGGGCGTAACGCTGATGCCCGCCCAAGGTGGCCGCGGAGGACGAGGAAGTACCTCGTCCGGCCAAGACCAGGCCCCACGACGCGGCTGCAGGAAGAAGGCGGCTGGGAGGTGCTCCAATCCGGGTCAGAAATTTTCATTTGAAGTGAGAGGCGGGTGGAGAGTGCCCTTCAGGGACACAGACCACGACAGTGCCAGACAGAGAGGCAGGAGCTCATGGATCCGTGCGTGTCCCTGCAGGCAGCGAGCACGTGAGGGGTTCAGAGGAAGCCCCCCACTTCCCCATTCTGGTGGGCTGGGCTGCAGCACCCAGAGCTGTGCCTGCCCCCCACAGTCTGAGCGCCATGGCTCCGCAGTCCCCAGAAGAGGTACGGCAGTCCTTGTGTGACTTACGTATTTACCAACTCCCCAGACTAGACGCATGGCCACCAGGCGTTCCATTTCAGGGGGCCGCGCAGACTTGAGTTACAAACCCTCCGATCCACGGGGACTCTTTCGGAGAGGTGCTTCTACAAGCAATAGAGGGCCTGGGGCGCCAGGGGGGCTCAGCCAGTTAAGCGTCCGGGTCTTGATTTCCGCTCAGGTCACGATCTCACAGTTCGTGGGTTCAAGCCCCGGGTCAGGCTCTGCACTGACAGTGCGGAGCCTACTTGGGATTCTCTCTCTCCCTCTCTCTCTGCCCCTCCCCATCGTGCTCTCTCTCTCTCTCAAAATAAATCAATAAACCTTAAAAACACACACACACACACACAACGATAAAGGCCCTGACAACTGTTCCCCCAGGAACAGAAAGTTCAAGAACTAAGAAGGCAAATCGAGGCCAGATGTTGACCAACAGGCAACCTCCAAGTCAACCCACAGCTAAGCTCAGGCTGACGGGACACGGGGCTGTCTTTCCCAGCCTGTCCCCCCAAACTGTGCCCCCCCACCCCCCGTGGCCTCCCAGCCCCCCGGGACTGGGCCGCTCCTCTTGCCAAGCATGCTGTCCCTGCACGCAGGGCCCCTGGTCACCTGGTAGATTCAGAGGGCATGATCCCCCCGGGGCAGGGGGAGGGGACGCCGGCTTAGCAAGCGGCCTCGAACTCTTGCTCTGACGCTGCCGATACATCACCAGGCAAACTGCCAGGAGCGGCACCCGCAGGGGAAACGGGCCAGGCAACATGAAAGCAAGAACAAAACCAAAATTGGGCGGGTTATTTTTATCACGCCATAGGCTTGCAGCGAGGACCCAACAGCCAGAGGGGCACCCCAGGCGCTGGGCAGGTTTCTCTCGCCCTCTGTCCCTTCCCTCCCCTCCCGTCGCCCGAGGCTCCTCCTCGGGACACCGAGAAAGTGGATCGGGTCAGAGCAAACCGTTCCTCACTCTGCCTTCTCCACAGGAAACGCCGCTTAGTCGCCAAATATTCGGAATGGGTAATTGCCACCTGGATTAATAAGGGCAAACAGGCGGCAGGAAAACAGTGGTTTACCCTTTCGGAGAGCTCGCGTCTCTGCGCCCGGAGGCCCGGGCTCTGCTGGGGACACCGGCTCCGGACGCACGCGGCTCCCCGGGCAGCGCCGCTTCGGACCCGCCGCGGCTGGGAGCCTCCCGTGGTCCCCTCTAACACGCAGCACGCACGTGCGCACATGCACGCGCACACTCGCAATGTGCACAGCACACACAGGCGTGCCCCACCCGCAGCATGCGCACCCACAGACACGGGCACGCTCACCCCGAGGCACACAGCTCACACGCACAGGCACCACACACATGCACGCACCACCCACACCATGCGCACCCACAGACATGGGCACGCTCACCCCGAGGCACACAGCTCACACCCACAAGCACCACACACATGCACGCACCACACACACACACAGGCATGCACCACCCGCACCATGAGCACACACATACACATGCACACTGACACAGATGCACACAGCTCACACGCACAAGCACTACACACATGCACGCACTACACACACACCACAGACACTACAGACATGCACCACCCACTTATGCACGCACACATACACGTGCACACTCACCCCGATGCACACAGCTCACACACACATAGGCATGTACCACCCACACCATACATGCACACATATGTGTGCACACTCACACCAGTGCACGCACCACACACACACTACACAGACATGCACCACCCACACCATGTACACACACATACATGTGCACACTCACACCGATGCACACAGCTCACATGCACAAGCACTACACACATGCATGCACCACACACACACATACACACCACAGAAAGACAGGCACCGCCCACACCATGCACACACATATACACGTGCACACTTACACAAATGCACACAGCACACGCACACACAGGCATGTACCACCCACACCATACATGCACACATATATGTGCACACTCACACCAGTGCACGCACCACACATGCACAAGCATTACACACACGCACACAGGTGTGCGCACACACACACACACAGATGCACACAGCACACACCACATCCAAGGATCCCAAAGAGAATGCATCAAACCAGATCCTCACCCAGGGTTTTCAACAAGTTGCCCCAGTGTCCTCGGCTCTGACAAGGGGGTATGTAGACCAAAATGGGGGGGGGGGTGCAGACAGAAGGAGGGAAGGGAGAGGAACGGAAGGTTGAGGAGACCCCGCGGAGAAACAGGCACGGCGGAAGGCTAGAGGAGGCCCGCCCCGCGGCAGACTCCAGAGTCATGCCCAGAGCGGTCCTGCGGAGCCTGCCGAGCCCCACCACGGCCCTGCTGTGCGGCGGCGGACGCATCGTTTTCCCTCTCTGGGCCTGGCTCTCTGCCTGTGTACAGATGAAGTGCCTCGGTGCTATCGTTTGAACAGTTCCGAGACGCCGCCCTCCGGAGTCTTCAGGTCAGGTTTGGGCTCATCCCGGTCTCCCCTGCCCTCAGCCCCTCCCCTCACCCCTGCCGGAGCACTTACCACAGGACTTCCCTCGACCATGGCAGCAAGTGACTTCCTGTGGGGTGGCCAGGGCTCTGTGGAGGCGTCCCAGTGTCACGGGCAGCTTGGGCCAGAGGCGTGCCGCCACCGACACCGCTGTCCGATCGGCACGGGGAATTCTGGGCTGTGTCGGCAGCGGCTGCCCGAGCCAGATACATTTCCACGCGAAGCTGCCACGGAAACTGGTCCACAGGATGCAGACAATTGGTCCTTCACTTTTGACATGTAGTGACATGTGGTACACAGTCCTCGCGGCCGCGCGTGGAGAGTCCTTTTCCTAGCAGACACACAATAATTCTACTGAAGGCTCGATCCTAGATCGAACCCCTATTTAGGCTACTTCCAATCTTTGACTTCCGTAAGCATTGCTCTACTAATCTGCTTCGATGAACGCATGTCGTATAATAAAAAGTTCTCTCTGTGTAGAGATCTAATGCATCTTTAAAGGTTCATATGTGCCTGGAAACGAAGTCTGGCCCGCCACACAGTAGGTCATCAGCTGCGGCCGCTGCTGGGACCGGGGATTAGGGAAGAAAACGCAAGCTTTCTGTAAGCAATACGTTATGTTTGCAAAACGGAACGAGTACAGGGGAAAATAAACAAAATGCAGTCACTGTTTAAACCTCTTCAGAAGTGATTTTATTAGCGGGTCTGCATCGGGCAGGAGCAGGGCCACATAATCACGGAGCGAAGGGAGGAAGGTGGGAAGTGTCCGGCGGAGGGAGGGGCCAGGAGCCACGCTTTGTGGGGTCAGCTCTCCCCTGGGCTGGCGGGGGCAGGATGGTTCCAATCCTGCTCTGGGCACTCACCTGGCGCCTGGGTGTTCTTTCGTCCCTGAGGACTTCCATTTCCTTGCGTGTAAAACGGGATGCCGGTCAGCAGGTCAAACGGAGAGCACCCAGCACAGAGGGGCCGCCATCTGTGTGTGTCCTGCCACCTTCCGCCCTGCTCCAGGCGCAGGGGAAAAGAAAAACTAATCTCACAGTTGCTCCTCAAGTCCTCACTCCTCTCCAGCTCCCCCGTCCAGGGCCCCCAACCTGGTCTCAGGGCTTACTGACCCTGACAACACTACGTCTTTGGGCCCAAACACAAGCACATCTAGAAGTCCCAAGATGATTGGGGCGCATGAGTGGCTCAGTCAGTTAAGCATCTGACTTCGGCTCAGGTCATGGGCTCACGGTTCGTGAGTTCGAGCCCCATGTTGGGCTCTGTGCTGACAGCTCAGAGCCTGGAGCCTGCTTCCGATTCTGTGTCTCCCTCTCTCTCTGCCCCTTCCCCACTCGCAGTCTGTCTTTCTCTCAAAAATAAATAAACATTAGAAATCCCAAGATGATGAATAACTAAGAAGGACAACCCCCTTTTGTCACTAATGACATATGGCAATAAACCTATTGGCCAATGTTTTTTATTTATTTATTTTTCCAGGAAAACACAGCGAGCCAAGAGCACACAAACACAGCAACTCCAGGCCAGAGCAAGGGTGTTCTTTAAAATCCCCGTGATGTTTACAGAGTTTAGTGATCTCCCCCTCACGTGGACACGCCCCGAGTTAGGAGTTGGGACCCCCGCAAACTCGAACGTGGAGGGAGGCCCGGCAGGCAAAAGTGCACAGCAGAGTGGCCTCACACATCTGTCCCGCTGTGGTTGCCCAGCGCTGAGCAGCCCACACCCCCGCCAGGATCCCAGGCGTCCACACCCAGCCAGGCCGCTGAGTAATCCCGTGTGACCTCGGGAATCAATGACTTTAGCCACAAGGCCCAGCCTCCTCGTCTGTACGGGGGTGCCTCCTTCCTTGCCGGTCATCAGAGGATCCCATGAGATAAAGCGGACCAGCTAGGGGACAAGGGCAGATGTCACCACATTCCTGCAGGTCCCCGGGGGCTGTTTGCATGGTCAGATGAGCTCATGTCTGTGCAACAGTATGAGGACTTTAGTCACCCAGGAGCCAGCCCTGGGTCCCCAACCAGCTGGAGTCCCCAGGACTAGGAAGCACACGGCCCAGAATCGCCAGAAGTCACCGAAGGCTCCGCAACGCTCCTGCACAGGCTCCACCTGCTTAGCTCCTGCCCTCCCCACGGGCCTGCCTCCCCTCTGCCCCAAGAGCACAGTCTCCCCGGTGCCCCAGCTGAGAATCAGCTGCTGGCTCTCTCCAGGGAACATCGAAGACCATGACACTTCCCACTGTCCCCTTAAACCCAGTGACCTGCGAATGTCCGGCCTCACAGCGCCTACAGGACGTGACCTGGGAGCCTCATTTCGACCACTGAGTCACTGGCCCCCCAGACCCATGTCCCAAAGCCACTGCAGGGATGGGTGAGATGACCCCCAGTGGAGGGGCTGAGAGGCGTTATGTCTGGGCTTTGCACCTTTACCCCAATCGCTAAACAGCTGTCTCTCTATAAGCCTCTCCTCCTCTTTCTTATGGGTTCATGGGTTAAACATTTTTAATTTTAGAAATAACTGCAAACAATTGAAGGGCACACACTGGCCCCCAGCTCCTGGTCTCTCCAGGCAGAGGGGACAATATTTTTAGGCCTATTCAAGTTACCCACCCTGGCCGCGAATGAAATATTAATGAAAGGTTATGCTTGCAGCCTTCAGAAAATGATTACTCGAGACAGCAATTATATTTTCCCCCTTTCTGTGTAATAAAACCGCACCTCACTGCGCAGTAGGAATTAATAATTCCGAGCCCTGTTGTTACAGAGGCGGCATCAAAGCGGAAGAGAAGGCATGCCCGAGAGGGAAAACACAAACACGTTTAGACCCACAAAGAAAGTGGGTGACTTCAAAAGACCAGGATTCTATATTCAGGGCTGGGATCAGTTCTCAAGGTCATTAACTGCTCTAGCCAACTGAAAGAGTGGCCCAGTTACAAAGCACACAGAGAAAGAGAAATTAGAGCAGGACATAGCGACAGCCCCAACTCCGGGTCACTCGGCACGGCCCACAGCCTGGCATGTACCTGGAGCCGATCGGCCAACTCCCCAGAATCCTTCCAAGGGACTTGAAAACTCAGGACAGCCAACTGCCTTCAGAGCCAACAGCTCACTAGCTTCCCAGGCAATTTCCATGTGAGAAGAAAGAGGACACCCAACAGCCTGGCGGACAGCAATAAGAATAGCAGTCATTTATTGAACACCTACTACTTGCCAGGCAAATGCAGAGGCAGGAATTCCATCTTCATCTGATAGAAAAAAAGCACTCAGGCGCGGAACGATTCAATGACTTGCACAAGGTCACCCGGTAAGTGGGATTCGAGCCGACAGCAAAGACAGGGAGGGCTGTCTGCGTCCGCCCTGCTCCCTGTTGTGTCCCCAAGGTCCACGTACCACACTGCCTGGCCCACGGCAGGGGCTCAAGAAATCTTACTTATTTAACGAATGCGTGATTAACCCGAATGGAACATCCGTGCTTGGAAGGCAAAACTCCGCAACAGACTTGAAAAGAAAAATCAGTTGTGACTTTTTCTTTTTTTAATACAGAACGCTTCGTGAATTTGGGTGTCATCCTAACACACGTGCCATGCTGATCTTCTCTGTGTTGCTTCAATTTTAGTCTATGCGCTGCTGAAGCGAGCACAAGAGAAAACACTTGTGACTTTCCAGGCGTCCCAGGGTTCAGGGAACTGGGCTAGGTGGGGGAAAGGGCAGGCAGGCGATTTTGCACACCCCGTGACCACAGGCGCCCGTCACCACCCCCCACCCAGGGCAAGCTCTGATTTCACCCCTAGTAGGCCCTGGCAAATATTTTTCATAAGACAGACTATAATCATCCACAAGCTTGGTGGTGTAGGGCCTGAAGCAATTAGGGTTTTATTTTGTTCTGCAACGATGTGGAAATCAGAAATTTTTCATGACGCTCCCTTGAGGAACCTTCGGTGACCACGTCAGATCGTGCCCTGGCCCTCAGGGTGTGGGGGCTGCCCACCGCCCTACAGCCCTTCCGGGAACTCTGGGGCCAATGAGAAGAGGCTTACAGCCTTGTCTTAGACAACAAGGTCACAGGTTGCAACAGAACAGATAGTTGGGTAGCTGTGACATGGCCCAGATCATGTGGCCTGGAGCGGGGCCCCCTCCAGGCAGGGGTGAATCTGCTGACCCTACCAGAGGTGGGAGAGCTGCTGAGGCAGAGGGAACAGAGCTGTCCTGGGGTCACGGAAGTAGGGGTGAGGCCTTCCCCTTCGGCTTCCCAAGAGCCGTGCGTGTGGAGAGAAGGGCCCAGGAAGGCCAAGAAATGGCCATCGGGGTGGTGGGGCCGACCACCGGCGGGGTCGTTCTTCGGGCCCCGGGATTCTTCTGGAAATCACAGCACCTCTGTGCACACAGGAGGAGCTGGGGCAGCCCTTTGTGACCGGAAAGCCAGGAGGGGCGAGAGAGGACCTGAGAGGGGGCTTGGAGAGACACACAGAGACACCTCGGCTCCTCAAGCCCAGGGAACGTCCTGGGATGGACTGAGTGTTCCTTGAAGCAGACAGGCCCGATGACAGGGCCCAGGCTGGCGAGAGGGCTGGCGGACAGCAGCCAGAGGAAGGGACAGCCATTTGCTGAGTGTCCAGTGCGTGCTCGGTGCTGAGTACAACGCCAGACAGCACAAACACGGCCCCTGAGGATCAAGCCAGGAACAGGCGCGCCAGTGCCTCCCAGGTGTGGCCAGATGCGGCAACGGGGGGCCCACATGCGGCCGGGAATTGCGATAGAGCCTCTGCAGCTCCCGCGTGCACATGTCCTGCCCGGGGCAGGGTTTCCACAAAGGGCTCAGGTGAAGCGGACTGTGGCCCTGAGACACCGCCACCCCAAGGCCCCAGGAGACCCCCAGACGGGCCTGTAGTTTGAGGACACCCTGCCTGGAGAGAAGCAGGAACAGCACCAAGGCCAAGGGTACCTGCTGGAGGGAAAGATGGAGAGAGGGTCCCAGCACCTCCAGAGAAGGGGCAGGGCACCTGCTTTTTCTGACACCAAATGGATCCACTGACACTCGTCCTTCTTGGTCACAACGTGGGTCCAAGAGCCCAGAGGTGACAAGCCCCCCCCACCCCACCTCCTTCCTCCTGCCCTGACTTAACCTCTTAGTCCTTCCCTGCTCAGCAGGGGTTGGCCAGAGAGGCCACACGCAGGAAAGGCACAGCAGCAGAAGAGAGAAAGAGGGGTGGCAAGCAGTCGGTCAGCCCTGGGACAGAGCAGCCTGGGGACACCATTTACAGCATAACAGAGTCCCCTTCCCGGTCTTCCTGACCTGCTTCGAGTTGGGGCTCGGGTCAAGGAGGCTCAGGACAGGCACGAGAGAGCAGGCAGGTGGACGCAGAGCCGCTGGAAGGCTCGCCACGGCAGGAGCGGAGCCAGGGCTGGGCTCCCTGGTGAGGGGACAGCCTGACCGCGGGCGGTGGCCAGTGCTGACCACAGATGCCCCAGCCTTCACGTGCAACTGTGTGAAGAAGTGGGAATGTTCCAAGAACCAGATCCGCCTTCCCTCTTCCAGAAAATTGAGGTCATTTCCAGGAATGTTGAAGAAGTCAGAGAAGCAGCCTTCCACAGCCCTGAAATACAGTGCACCGTCCCAGGCGCAGGCCCCAGCTCCTGTTCTGAGGGGCACGGGTCCAGACACGTGGGGGCCAGGGCTGCCACCACTCCCACCAGCCCCAAGTCTGTAGGAAAGAGCCTTTCCTGGGGTATTGCTGCTGCTGCTTCCCCTCCTCCCCCAGCCCTCACCCAGCGGGGAGACAGAATGCCCGAGGATAGGACAGGGGCGGCACACCTGGGTTGTGGGCACCTCCCTGCCCGCCCGGGGCCTAGGCGGGGACACACAGCTCGGGCCCCAGGCGGGAGGAAGCCCCACTCCTGCCCTGGAGATGCCCCCTGACGGTGTTTCTCCACCTGCTCGCGCCCATGGGGCAGGGGCGCTCTGCCCGAGGCGCGCGGGCATCACACACCCACGCATTCATTTCATGATGTGCCAAGGCCTCACTTCGCGCCTCTTAAAACAGAAGCGGTCCCAGCGCGGGGGAGACTCGTGCTTACCCGACCCATCGCAGAGCGACGGCCAACCCAGGTCGAGACGGGGACAAGCGCCGGCGCGGGCACAGAGGGGCGTGGCCGGAGCGCGGGCTGGGGTGCAGAGCGGGGAAAGGGAGAGCCGGTGCGCGGCCCGCGGGACCCCGGGGCTCGGCTAAAGGCGCCTCTCTAGAGCCGGGATTGAGGAAGCTGGGGTCAGGGCACCAGACAGGGGTCCTCGCTGCTGAATTCCCCTTGCAGACACCAGTGCAAAGAGGAACACGCGTCCCAGGCCACCTGCGCCTGCCCTTCCCGCTCGGTCAGAAAAACCGGTCACGGCGTCTGCAGCGCGGCCGCAGGGGCAGCTTCGGCGGCGGGACCCGGCGGCCACCTCTCCCGGGAAGAGGCTGCGGGCCCGGGGGCGGGCCCGGGGCGGGGCTCGGACAGGCCCCGCCCACCCCGCGCTCGCTGCGCCGCCCCGCTCCACCCCGGCTCCTCCCCCGGGGTGACCCATCCCCCCCCGCCCGGTGCGCCTTACACCTTCCCCTGCCTGCCTGCGGGCATCTCCTGTGACTCAAAATCACCCCCTTTTTAAGCCCGTTTCGTTGCTCAAGACTTTTTTAGGGGAAGCCTTTCATTATTCCTGGCCCCAGTCGTAATTTTTCTCTCCTTTAATCACCCCACCTCCCCACCCCCACCCTCGCAATTTGTGCAAACCTCTAACCGGGCTGATCAGACTGTCTGCGCTTCGGGCGAATTCCCGTGGCTGCATTACTGCCTGACACTGCAGGGGGGAGGGGGTCGCCGAGGACCCTCTGTGGAATGGAATGGAGAGGACTCGCACCCCTTCCCCTGCACGCAATTCCAGCTTCACACTGAGCCTTCTCCTGCGGACCCTCTCGACCCAGAAGAGGAAGCCGGGCCCTGCCTTTGGGTTGAAGTTTCCTCCGCCCTGGCATGAGTTGTCCTCTGGCTCCTGGGAACCGCCAGGCTTCCCTCCCAGATGCAGTCCTGGAGGGCATCTCAGCTGGTCTTTGCGGCACCTAAGGTGTGCTGCGTGTTAGAGCAACAGGAAAGCCGTAAGACGGTGTTGGTCGTGTGCAAGGGTGTGAGGCAAGGTAGGAAGAGTGTGAGCCTTCAGGTCAGGGAGACCCACGTGCCGACTCTGCCTGCCACGCACCGTGGTTGTGCTTAGGCAACCTCCCCAGCCTCAGTTTCTTCAGCTGTAAAACAGGGACAAGAATAGGTATCTTGTAGACTTCCTGTAAGAGTGAAGAAAAGTGTGGGCACCTATGGGCTCTCAGTACGCATTAGCCGTTACTGGATACCCAGTGCAGCCTGGAAATTAAGAACACAAGCTCTGGACCCAAATTACCTGGCTCCACCACGTGTCTGTTGTGTAACCTTGGATAAGTTTCCTCATCTTTCTGTGCCTGTTTTCTCATCCATATAATATGGATGTCACTTATGGATGAGACATAATAATATGTCACTTAACAGTGACACGGTTTCTGTTTGGGGGAGATGAAAAGTTTGGGAAATGGTGGGGGCTGCACAACACTGTAAATGTAATTAATGTCACTGAATTGTCACTTAAAGTGGTTTCAATGGACATTTTTATGTTACGTATGTTTTATCACAATTTTACCAAGTTAATAATGTAATATGCCAAGAAGCAATGAATTATATGATGTGAATTATGTCTCAATAAAACTGTTTTTAAAAAATAAAAATACGTGGGGATAACAATAGGTCCCTAAGGATTGCGGAGGTGGCTCAGCTGGTTAAGAGTCGAACTTCGGCTGAGGTCATGATCTCACGGTTTTCGGTGTTCGAGCCCCGAGTTAGGCTCTCTGCTGTCAGTATGGAGCCTGCTTTGGATCCTCTGTATCTCTCTCTCTCTCTCACTCTGCCCCTCCACTGCTTACACGCACTGCACGAGCTCTCTGTCTCTCTCACTCCCAAAAATAAACATTAAAAAAGTATTAATAATAATAATAATATACCTACCTGATAGGGTAGCATATTAAATATGCATCATCCATCATTTAATTTAATCTTTACAAGAACCCTCCAAGTTAAAAAGTATTTTTTCTTGTTTTATGGGTAAGAAAAGTGATGATATAGGCATACGTACACTTGCGACCGGCTACCGGTTCTGTTTCTCCAGAGAACGCTGACTCATACGAGCTGCAGCCTTCCTGGTCCATCTGGAACCAAAGCGACCTGCCTGTTGTGGCCACGAGCCACCAGCACCGGAGCCCCTGAAATGTGCCCTCGGTCACAGCGTCTGCAGCGAGAGCTCACAACTCCATCCATCACTTTCCGGAGGAAGGAGAAGCACAACTGGGTTTGGGGATCTGTGAACGTCTGGGTTTTCTGGGGCCTTTTGTATTTTGTTTTGGGATCCTTTTTCATTAGTCTTATTCAAACCACACAGAAATGTCTGAAATTTCCACTTCTAAGTTGCCCGTAAGTCACCTGACTTGGACGGTGCTAGGTGACAATTGAAGATGTGAGAAGCCATCGTGCTCAGAAACAGAAGGAAAGGCTGCTGTGTTGAAGGTGCCCTGGAAGTGATCAGATTCCTGGCAACGGAGGAAGAACTTGGTCCCCCAAGCACTTCTAGAAGCTTCTCCTCCATGATATCGGCTCCCACACTCCATCTTTTTTTTCCCCTATGTTTTTCGTGTGCTGGTGGAGTTAAATCTTTCTTACTTTTTTTGTAAGTGTGACTTTATTTTTATGTTTTTACAGTGTTATATTAGTTTCAGGTGTACCTTCTAGTGACGCAGCACTTCCGTACGTCACTAGACTAGAGCGTCCCAGGCGCTCATGACAAGCGCACTCCTTAACCCCCATCACCTATTGAACCTGAATCCCCACCAACCTCCCCTCTGGTAAACCGGCAGGTTGCTCTCTGAAATGAACAGTCCGTCTCTTGGTTTCTCTCTCCTTCTCTCTCTCTTTCTTTCCTTTTGCTTGTTTCTTAAATTCCACATCTGGGTGAAATCATACGGTATTCCCACACCCCGTCTTCAACACAGCTCTGAGCTCACCGACAGGAGCCTGGCCCTCAGCTACTGGCAAAGCAGGAGAAGATGCTGGGCTCCAGGAAAGGGGCTAGCAGGTCTCAGAGGCTGGGGGGGGCAGGACGCAAGGCAGCGAGAAATGGACCATTCCCCCTGTGCATGTCCAGCTTTGCCTGCCTCTTCCTAAAGTGGAACTCACATGGGACCCCTGGGGACCCTGGGGTAGGTCTGGGCAAGCCACAGGGATCACAGTGCCAACGGACCAGGAGGCGGGATTCGAGCCCAGATTCAGAAGACAGAACAATGGGTACAGAGCCAGAGGGGCTCCTGGCTGGTTTGTTTACTGCTCAGAACAGGCATAGGAGGTGAGCGCTACAGAGTGGAGCAGAGAGGGGCTGCAGCAAGGTGGGGGAGGGGGGTAGAGCCTGGGCGTGGTGGGGGCAGAGTCCACACAGCCATGGGTGGAGCCAGCCAGGGGCCAGGCCGAACCCCACAGGGGCCGCGAAGGCTGTTCTGGGTCAGGTCACCTCTCCAGAGCTGGAATAGCTCATTTCAAAGCAAGACAGGGCATGGAAGAGCTCCAGGTAGCACGTCACAAATCTGAAACCCGCCCCAAATTTGGGACAGGGGTGTGACAACACCCAAAGACTGGAAGGTGGAAGGTCAAAAAACATTTCAACTCTACCCACTTTTTCCTGAACGTGAGACAACGAGGTTTGAGAGCAGATTCTGCACTTGGTCGAGCTGCAGGAAGAACAGGGTCTCCCCGACTGCCCAGGGGCACCCAGTCAGCTCTGGGGCTGGGGGCACAGGTGTGAACCCCAGGCAGCCCCAGGCATCTGCCCAGCCCAGCTGGAAGGGCACATCTGACCCTCTGAGGCTGCCGGCTTTACTCTGGGCTGAGCCCAATGAAGACCCGAAGGAGTACAGGGTGCTGAGTGCGCACCAGGGAGGGGAGGAAGTGGGCCTGCCAACTTCTGCTTCCCCTCCCCGACTGGCCTTCCTGGGGGGGGTGGCTCTTGACCCATGTGGGGGCTGGGGAACCTGGCTTTCCCCTAGAGACTCTGCCCGCTAGAAGGATGCGAGGCAGGATATAACCAGCGGCACTCCAGGACCCACCCTGTCTCCCTGGTCCCACCTAATTGTCTCACTCAATGTGGCCTCCAGCAGCCCCCTGCCTGGACTGCAAGGACAAATGTCACCAAAGCTGCCAGCACACCATGGGTGCCAGGGGACAGTGGCAGGGCTTTGCAACAAGCCTGGGTGCTGCGGGCCCAGGTACAGCCAGGTAAACCCCTCCAGCCCTCTGGTTCCCTCCCGGAAGCAGAGCTGTAGTCCTGAGCCCCACCCACTTCCCCCTCCCCCCCTTTCTAGTGGAAGAGCCAACAGCTCTGTTACAAATACCAGTTTGGCACACACACTAAATGCCTCATGCCTCTAGCTCTTGAACCAATTTGGTGTAAGGCCATCCACATTTTACAGATTTGGAAGCTAGAACCCGGAGACACAGCCAGCCAATGGCAGAACCCCCTTTGGAGTCAGTTCCACCAGCTGGAGGCTCGTGCCCCTCCCCTTAGAGCTTCTGGCCTTGAGCAGCCCGCCTCACCCTCCTCTGCTCAGGGTCCACACTGACCCAATGGCCTTCCCAGAGCCCCACCAAGTCCCCCAGGCCCTCAGGTCAAAAGCCTCCAAAACAGTTCAAGCAGAAGAGTCTCGCAACCCAGAACATGACTCTAGAAGGTGAGAAGAAAGAAAGATGCCCTGGGCTCCGTGCTCCCTTTATCCTGTGTCCCAAAGTCCGGTCCCCTTTGCTCTTCCTGTCCTGGCTCACTGGGTGATCTCACTGTTGTAATCCCTCTTCCACAGATGGGAAACTAAGGCACAGAGAGGCTGCATGGACCACCCGGGGTGTTCGTAGTGTGATGCACCAGACCTGGGACACAGCTCCAGGCCTGTCTCCCCACGGAGAGTGCCGCCTGGTGAAACGGATCTCGGTAGCCATCTTGCCTCCAGGAAGGCCACTGCGGTCAGAGGTGGTGGCCGCTCAGAGCAGATGTTATTTAATGGAATGACTGAATATATACAGCACCTTTAAACATCCGCAAGCTGAGAAGTCACAGTAAGGATGAGCCAAAGAATGAAGGTGATATAATGACTCTCCTGAGAAAGGATGTCTGCCCTGTGACCCACAGATAGATGCAGCGTAGCCTTCTCTGTCCCCTTGCCCCCCTCCCATCACAGGCCTTGTGACATGCATCACCTCTCCAAGCTAAAATTTCTTTACGCCACTTTCTGGCTCTCTGGAGGGATTTGGAGGGAGTTGTTAAGTGTGTGCTTTTTAAGGCTGTGATTCTGTAGTGTTAAAAAGTATCACTTAAAAAAATGCTTATTTGCAATGACTCTCGATATTCTAGAAGGTTCCTTCTTATAAATGGAAGCTGGTTCTTATAAATATTTGGTTAATTAGCCATACTATTTGAAATAAATCGTTTGCTCTCAGTTTTTATGGTGGTTAACAGTTTGTGAAGCAGGTTTTACATACATCACCCAGTGGCTGGAACGTTATCCGTGTGTATAAAAGTTTATTGAATTGAGAATTGAATTATCCAATCTGATGTTCACAATGGCCTATGAGGCGTTAGATTTTGGGGGGCGGGAGGGGCTGCCTTGTCAAAACAAAAATCTCATGTGCCCGTAGTGAACATTTTTGGTCACTACAAAATGGTATATAATCTCCAGGCGGCTTCCCGCTCATTTCATAGAACCCCTCACTCTCCAGATGTAACCACTGTCTACAGTTTTCTATGCATCGTCCAGAAAGTTTTCATCTACACATGTACAAATGTCTCTGTGCAAAGAATAGATGTATATCATCATCACTAGTTTTTGCTTTTTTGTTTGAATCAAATAGCATATCTTGTCATATTTTCCATACAAAAAGTGTCTTATTCATTTCAGTGGCCGTATAATATTCCTTTCTATCATGTATCATAATTTATCTACCAAGCTCCTACCTTGCTCACCTACCTTTGCTTGCATTGCCAGAGTATATTTGCAGGATAAATCCCTAGAATTAGAAATGGAAGCCTCGGGGTGCCTGGGTGGCTCAGTCCATTGAGCGTCCAACTCTTGATTTCAGCCTCAGCTCATGATCCCAGGGCTGTGGGATCAAGCCCAGTATCAGGCTTGGAGTCTGCTTGGGATTCTCTCTCTCTCTTCCTCTGCCCCTCTTCCCTTCTCACTTGCTCTCTCTCTCTCCCTAAAATAAAAAATAAAATAAAAGGAAGAAAGAAATGGAACACTCAAAATATACGCTCTTGTGAAATTGGTATTTAATGTAAAATTGCCACCAAAAGAAATGAAATCTAGATCAATTTACACAAATCTGGGGGCTACCACTGAGCATGTTTGAGAACCCTACTTCTTCACAACCTCATCAGCACTGCGGATGACCAAACGTGCTCATCTTGGCCAATATAACTGGAAAAGAAATGGCATCTTGATCTGATTTGTGATTTTGAATCAGTAAAGATGAACATCCTTTTCATGTATTCCCAAGTTACTGGTTTTTCACTTTGTAAAGTGCAACTAGGTCCAGAGAAGTTGAGAGGTTCAGTTTTCAAATGTTTCTTTCCAGAGTTGAGGAGCGAATACCTACACCTGATGTCAGCTCCGAGGTAATAACTCATAAGAATTTGAATGGAGGGGTTCACAAACATTTTCAGGCCGTTTCCTGCTAAATCCCTATGCATCTGAAATCCCTATGCACGTGGGGCATCTGAAAGGCAGAGAAATGGAGTTGACTTGCTTGGTAACTGGACCGAACACTACTCTCTGACCTTCCAGTTCTTCCCAAAAGGAGAGGGAGCCCAATCACCCAAGTATCTGCTAACCTTCACCAAAAAGGCACCCTGTTTGGCAGACAAAAGCAATTGGGTGGGGGATGGCCTTGAGAAGCATTGTGTCTTCTCATCCCAACTGAGTAGGATTCATCTCCTTTGATTTTGTGTGTCCTGCTTTTCATTTTAACATTTTAATGTCCACTCCACCCAGGTGATTACATTCATGTGGTTCAAATCTCGAAACAACATAACCAGGTGAACTTTGAGAAATCTGTTTCCACCTCATGCCTGATCACCACCTCATTCCCCGCCACCTCGTCCTTCCCCTTATAATTTCTCATCCTTTTATTGTTAATAATCGTCATCATTAAAATAAGAGGGCTTTCTCTCCCTTTCCAAATTTCAAAATATATAATAGTGCATTGGCTTTTTCAAATGATCTTTGACTTCTCCACCCTACTGGGCCCCACCCGGAAGGCATTTTCTTTCTCCCTTCTGAGATCCCCTGGTTGAGGGACCTCTTAAGTCCTGCCCGGAGCTAAGAACACAGGGTAAAAGACAAGGAGCCAAAGTTCAGTGGCTATAAAAAATTGTCTTAAGTGCCCATATTTCCCAGTAGGGAAATTGTTACTTGGTGAGTGGGCGCCCATCCCTGACAGCATTCAAGGTCATGCAGCCAAAGACATTGTAGAGATGTCTGCGCCTGTCAGAAGAAAGAAGCATTAGGTTTTTTACCATATCCAATATTTCATGGTAAAATTCATTCATTCATTCATTCATTTATTCAACAAGCAGACAGAAAGCTTCCTATATGCCCAGTAACATGCTGGGAATCACCCACAGAAAGCTGAACTCTAAATCTTTCCTGCATTCAGGGGGTTACAGTCTATATAGGAGGCCAGGGCTGTCGCGCCCAGCTGGGCGGGTTTTGCAATGCACTAATTTCCCAACTGCACGGAGGCCCTGAGTCAGACAGATAACCAGTTAGCAGACAGACACGTACGAAAGACTATCACTAGATGCCAAGAGTCGATGGGCGGGGGCAGGTGGGAGCAGAATGTACGTAACAGGAACAGAGCCTTGAGATGACGGCTCTGGGTTGAATCCTGAGCAACTGCCTCCCCTCATTCACATGCCCCAGTGGCTTCCCTGCTTATCAGGTGCCAGTAAGGTGGGATTGGTGGTTCTCAGGAGGGACGGGCCTGCTGGATTCTGGGGCTGTGATAAGAGACCCGCGTCTGTTCTGGGCTCTGCCGCTGACTGACTTCAGCCTTGGGAAGCCACTCGACTCCCCTTCCACGGCCTTCTCAATAATGCCCGGTCCCCTGTCACAATGATGCCTGGTCTCTTCTCACCTTGCACAGGTGTCCAAAATCTGCACAGGGTTCTGAAGGCCCAGTAAAAATCCATCCTCGGCTGATCACCCATTACCCAGACTCTGCTGAAGGGAAAAAAGCAATAATTTTATGAGAGTCTCTTCAAAGATACGTGAGATTATATCTGTGAGGAACCCAGAAGGCCAGAGGGGGAGAATCCCAAGCCACTGCAGGGCCATGGTCCATGCAGACTCGTTCCCACATTGAGAATTTATCCCAAGATGGAACAGAGGCAGAGAGAGGGTGGAGGACGATAGAAACAACCCAGAGCAGCATCTAATCTGGGCCTAGAACCATGCGAGGGGCTCCTGTCCATTATTCTATGTTAGAGGTTTAACATCACCATGGCGCCCCAAATTCCTAACCCCCAGGACCTCAGAATGGGACTGTGTTTGGAGAGAGAGGCTTTAAAGAGGTACTTTAGGTAAAATGAGGTCACTAGGGTGGCCGTAACCCAATATGACTGATGTCCCTATAAGCAGAGGTTAGGACAGGGGCGCCTGGGGGGCTCAGTCGGTTAAGCTTCTGACTTCAGCTCAGGTCATAATCTCGTGGTTGGTGGGTTCAAGCCCTGCGTTCGGCTCTGTGCTGACAGCTCAGAGCCTGGAGCCTGCTTCAGATTCTGTGTCTCCCTCTCTCTCTCTCTGCTCCTCCCCCTCTCATGCTCTGTCTCTCAAAAAAAATAAATAAACATTAAAAAAAAAGAGAGAGGTTAGGACACAGATTCACACAGACCACATGGGGACACAGAGGGAAGATGGCCATCCACAAGGCAAGGAGAGATGCCTCAGGAGAAACCAACCCCGGTGATGCCTTGATCTTGAACTTGCAGCCTCCAGAACTGGAAGACCATAAATTCCTGTCGTTTAAGCTGCCCAGTCTGGTATTTAGTTATGGCAGTTCGAGCAAACTAATAAATCATTATTTCCCACCTCCATATTTTTAATCTCATTTTGGAGCATTCGGTGGCTGCCCTAAATTTTTAAGAGTAGATTAAAAGTTCTTATAAGGACTGTCGCCCACACATGTCCATCCCTCAGTAAAAGAGAAGTTTGCTCCTACTGATTCAAGCACTGGTTATGGCCCATGGTAAATCCTGATTTAGGCACCACGCTGAGAAAGGGGAGCTCTTTGCAAGTTGATAAGAGGGGTTCAAGTGTCAGCTGACCTGTGCGATGAAACAGCCTCAATTTATTTCTCCTTTGCATCCTTGCTGCCCATTTCCACCTGCCCTCCCGCCCCACCCCAGCTAAAGCTTTGACCCGGGTCACAGCACACTTGACCAAAAATGTCCACGGCCATATATTTGGAGGACATAATAAATTTCCCTTTCCTTTTCAATAAACAACGATGTGGCTATGACTTTAAGAGCAGGTCCACACCATCCACAGAATGTGTCCAGGCTTCTATTTCCTACCCATTCTGAGTACGCACGTCAAGTAGCTTCACTTGCTGGGTGGCACTCAAGGGGGCTGGATCCCTGATCAGCACAGAGAAGGCCGGATGGAGTGGGGTTCTGGGCTGGGCCAGCACCCCCCCTCTGCAGCAAGGCAGAGAGCCCCCCAGCTCTCCCCAAAGGGTCCTTAACTCATGTTCCTCACAACAGAGCACCTCAGCTGCCAGGAGCTCAGAAGGGTCATTGCGACGTGAAAGCCACGATCGTTCACTGCTAATGGCTGGTCTTCTCTGCCGGAAGTCGCTGGGATCAAGGGGTACAGATGGGCCAAAAGGGCATCTACCCACCAAAACCATGAAGACATTTTGCAAGGGCTTTTTCACCTTTTAAACTTTCAAAAGATGTCATTTAGTCCAAGCTACAATGTGTCCTTCTTCCTTGCTGTCTAGCTGCAAATGGTGAAGACTGTTTCTCTATCCGGTAAAAACCCTTGAAAACATATGCTGTCAAAGCAAATTTTTATTTTTCATGATTATTAAATAAATTCATGTTATTTATTGAAAAAAAACAATAAAAGAATAAAATAAGAACCCAAGACTAACATTGCCCTCCAGCCCACGCCTTCATAAAAATTAAGGTTTCTCTTTATTCAAATGACTCTTGTCTATATGCACCTTGAGATTCCACACACAAAAAAAGAATGTTAAATAGTAAATAACAGGTAGTTTGCATTTTTGTCTTCATAATAAATGTGTTTTCCTTGGGAAGACACACGGGCACTAACATGAAAATGAGCAGAAAGCAGAAAGGACGTGAGTCATGGAGTCACCAGCTGTCACCAGACGGCCCAGGGGCTGAGAAGGGATCCCTGCTGTGCCCGCTTGTCACACTCCAAATCCAAATCCAGCACCGCGAGATCAGGAATGGGACACCAGAGCCCCTTACCACATGGTCCGAGCTCTGCCTCCTGCCACGCGATCCGGCCGTCCCCCCACCTGATTACAAATTTATGCTGCTGAGTGTGGTCCTCTTAGCAAAAAGCTCGCCCCTCCCCCATCAGAAATTTTCCCCTTGCTCCTGTCCCTTCTCCCCGCACCCATATCTGCCTCGGCTGAGTCACTGGGCCAACAAGCCAATCCAAGAGCGCTCCAGGCTAATTCTAGTCCATTCCCAGGATGAGTGGTTTCCAAATACTCTTTTCTCCAGCAAACCGTAGTGAGCACATACCTAAGGTGGGGAGGGCCCAGCTCTCACCTCCTGCAGCCTCTCTCTGCGCCTGCTCTCTGGGCTGGAATTTCCCTGCGAGGGGTCCCCCCACCCTCTGATGTGGTGCAGACAGCAATCTGGCGACAAGGATGCTGCCGGGACATCCACTTACCCGTCCCGCTCCTCCCCGCTCTGCCCAGGGGCTGCACAGAGCCCACCCGTGTGCTTCTGGCTCCTCCGATGGTCCTGCGGTGGGGGGCTGGGGGGGCTGCAGCCCAGATGCCTGGCTCCATGCCCCACTTCCAGACCCCCTCCAGCCTTATCCTGGGGACTGGCCCTTTGTCTCCTCTCCAGGTCAAGTCCTCAGCATGCCTCACCCCCTAGCTGGACAGGAGCTCCCACTGCAGCCCCCAGACTCCTCTGAGTTGGGGGGAGGGGGGAGAGGGCAGGAGGGGACCGTGGGCCCCCACCACATCCAAGACCCCATGGCCAATTCCAGATCTTCACAGACCAAGTCAGAAGAGTAAGGCATGAGCCTCGAGAAAGGGGTAAACCTTTCACACCACGACTCCAGAGCTCAGACATACTCCAGAGTGTTCACGCAAGGAACTTTTTCATCAGGCGCCCTAGAATCCTTTCCTTTTTTCCCAAATAATTCCAGCACAAGGCCGGACACACACAGACACATGCACACAGGCAAACACACAAACACACACACCTCGCAGAGAGACACACACACACACTCAGGGACGCACACACACTCACACCTTCGTCAAGCTGCATGTAATCGTGTGTCCAGAAATTGCAATGCTCAATAAGGAAAAGGAAATTAAATGCTCTGACTACCCAGAGGAGGCATGAAGGGGAGGGACAACGCCCAAATAGGAGACCAAGTGTTAATTTTGCTCAAGGGAACCTCACGCTGCCGTCAGCATTTCCCAAGTGCGGCCGCAACCCTGCTCCGTGTCTCAGGTCTCCTCCCTCCCTCACCCAAAAGACAAGGATGTCTCGGGCCTGCAAGTCATCAGTCTACCAGAAAAACTACACTATTATCTGGACTCATAGCTGGCACTTGGGAACTACAGGCCGTGGAGAAGAGGGTGGTGGGACTTCTTCTAGAACCTGGATTGCAGAGGTTGTCCTTGGAGCATGCTGGGGGGAGGTCCCCCACTTCCTGGACCGATCTGTGACCAAAGATAAGCTAGTGTGTGTGAAGGTGTGGACCACGTGAACACGAGCGCTGGTGCATTACATGGTATGTGGCTCTGTGCGAGCGTGTTTACCGTGAGTGGCTCTTTGTGTGAGCACATGCGTGGTGAGTGTGAACAACCGCGTGAGCATGAAGAGTGTGATGTGTGCTTGTGAGTGAGTGAGGTTGCAGCCGCCGGGCATGTGATGCGAGGGAGGGAGGCTGCAGGTGGAGGGCTGGGGTGTGGACCTCCAAGTCGGTGAATCACTGCAGAGGAGGACGGGACATCAGAGGAAGTTCCCCCTTCTTGAGCCCTGAGCCCCAGCGCCGTGGCAGGTCATCAAGGACTGGACAGGACCATGAGGGATCCCCCAGCCTGAGAACGGCAGAGCTAAAGTGAAAATCAACGGAGACAAAGACTACACGGAGAATCAAGTTCAGAGTTATGTCCCCAGTGGCCCGTAAGGACCAAGCACAATTAGCAGATTCGCGAGGGGCGTAGAGACAAAGCTGGTTCCGTAATCAGGGGCATTAATACAGCCCTTTCGGTGACTCCCAGAGGCCATGAAATCCCCTCGCTCTGGAGGAGAAGAATGCATCAGACCCCAGCCCGCCTCGCCGGAGCTGTGTGACCTTGTTCCAGCCAACGTCAGCCCTCTCAGCCCGCCTCAGACACCAACCAGACTTCCCCGGAAAACGGCCAAGAGCATGGACTCAAGTCCACCGGGGCGCTCTATGAGCCATCCCGTGCTGTGTACTTGCCTGCACATTTCCAGAAAAGACCTGCAACTGATCGTGGCAGAGAAGGCAGCACTGCTGAGCCTGGAGAGTGAGAGCAGACACGTCAAGGAACGTAAGAACCGGGAGGCGTGACACGCAGGCAAGGAAGTTGCCAGGGAGGCCCAGGCCAGGGACCCTCAGGCCTAAAGGAAACAACATAACCTGACCCAGGGCCCAGGGCAGGTGAGTGCAACAGGCTTCGCTGGATGGAGAAAGCCACTCAGCCCAGCACGTGGGGCGGACAGGCTTGGGGAGCCCTGACACAGAGGCCCCTCGGGAGCCCTGTTGCATGGCTGTGAGGCAGCATCGAGGAATGAACGGTACACAATGCGTACGCAGCATACAAGATACCACGGCTGCACAATACTCTAGGAGGATACCGCACAGGGTGAATACAGTACCATGATGAACGCGCAGCATATAAAACACCACGGAAATACGGCTTTGCCCTGCTATCCGAAAGGAAAGCCTCCTTATGAAAGTTTTCATGAGCCAAAATGGCACGAAGCGAAGAAGCAATTACTGCTAATGTACATGGAAAAATTGTTGAGCTTTCCCAGACTCCCAAAATCACCTCTCGTAGGCGTTTCTCCTACCTCAGAACACATCTTGCTAACAGATGCACAGAATAAGTCAAGATAAATCACAGATGCTCACGGACACAGTTCGCAGCTCTGGAGGCTGGATGCTGAGATGCGGGGTCTGGTTCCCGGGGAAGGTGCTGGGCGGGGCCACTCCTGGCTCTTCTGATTTCTGTTGGTCAACGAGGAAAGTACTAACGTGCATCCTTCATTAAGCGGGGAATCCCTATGCAATATGCAATGAAGGCCTGAACCCGGAGGGTGGGAGCAGAACTGGGAGGGGTGGGCCGAGGTGTCGCAGGGCAGACACGTGTAGGACAGGGTCACCGCAGGGTGTGGGGTTTCAGCGGTCTCTGACTGGGGAGATAGCCAGGGCCATGGTGCCATCTTCGAGATATGAGGGTGTGGCTCTGGGAATAAGTCAACTCTCCTGGCGATGTTGTGTCTGCCTCCTCCTGGCAGACTTCCCAGGAGCCCATCTCAGTCTTCTGGCCGCTGCTCTCACCAGCGTGGGTAAGGAAGACCCGTGGAGGCATCATCACATGGCTACACATGAGGTGGTTTGGAGGAAAACACATCCTGCTCTTTCCCACTCCGGAGGATGAACCAGAAAGGACCACATTCCCCACCACCTCGGTGGGGGAGGGCCAGGTTCAGAGAGTCCAGAACTGGGCCACGAGGGCTCCCCGCGGCAGACCACGTGGGGGAAGCCAGAGTTCAAGTCCACCCAGGGCAGTGGGGAGGCAGGCACAAGTGGAAGGCAGGATGAGAGATAGGAGGTGCCCTCGGGTCACCTCAGCCCCGAAACTTGCTGTGTCCCAGGGAGAGACCCTTCTCATGGGGACTGACCCCAAGGGCAGGGCTCATTTCTGTGTTTCCAGGTAAAAAGCTTTCTCCCTCAATCAGGTCTGCAGAATCCCATTGGAACCAGATTTCAGCATCAAATCTCTTAGTGCCAGGACCCCCTCTCCACAAGCCTCTAAACAGAGACAGAGGATCTGGGCAGAATCAACAACCAGAGGAAGCAGCATCGGCCACCAAACACACCCGGGTTATCCTCACAGCCTTCCGCAGACCAGGGAAGGCTGCCCTAGGCTGTTGTTAACTTCCCAAGAAAGCCCCTTGCTCTCTCGCAAACTTCCCCCAGGAGCAGCGCCCCTCCTTCACCCCCCTCTTCTCCTCCAAACCCACCAACTCTTGTCATGGCCAAACCACACTGATTTGGTGGGAGGGCCCCACGGTGACCACAGAAGAGAGGGTTTCCTGCTTCTGAGATACAGCAAGTACTCTCCTGGGTCACCTGCCCCAAGGAAATGGCATCATTATAAACGACTGACAGAGCATTCTAGGCACCAAGAGCTCTCAGGACAGCAGTGGATTCTCATTGAAGGGCTTGGGTGTTGAGTCCCTGGCCCTACCAGTGGCCGAGGTGGGCACGTCATGTGCTGGGTGAATCCACTTCCCTCGGGTGATGAGGACCCAGGCAGCCAAGGGGAATTACCATGAATTTACCATTATTTTCACACTGGTCACCCTCAGAAATCCCCAAAAAGCCACGTTTGCAGTGACGGTTAGCCATCCATAGCCATGGCTGGGGGAGGGTTTGGGAGGGTGTGGGCTGGGAGGGTGTGGGTGGGTTACAAAACAATAAAATGGGGAGACTCTTCATCTCTGGAAGAAAGCTGCATGAAAAAAAAATAGAATGACTTTTTTTTCACTTAGAAACTATATCTCTCTGTGCACTTTACACATTTCACAATGCAGAGACCGTGAACATCAATCCTTCTAATAGAGCAGAGCCTCATGCATTCTGTTTCATTAAAGATAATTTTTGAAACTTCATTCTCTGCAAACAAGAAAGGGCAGCATATGAAATATTCTCCACATGGAGAAGAAAGAATCATTCTTCAACTTAAAGGTAAAAATTGAAAATAGCAATAAAATAGAAGATAATTTCGCCCTCCCCTAACTCAAGAACCATTCACCCGGACTCTTTGCTGAAACATTTTAAAACATTTGTGAGAGTGGAGGTGTGCTTGCCTGGTGACTGGATTCTCATACACTCCTGAAGGCAGTACAAATTGCTACAACCCCTTCCAGAAGCAACAGAACCTTATGTGTACCCTCCAAATGTTCTAACCCTTTGACTGTGAAATCAATCTGCTGGGAACCTACCCTAAGGAAACCATTCATAAGAACAAAAATTCTGTGTGCACAAATTTCACATATGTTCACCGTGGTGTTTTCTATTTATTAAAAGTTGAATGCAACTTAAATACTCAACATCTATACATCAAAAGTAAATTATGTCACATCAAATCAGTAAAATATTACACAGTGATTTAAATGATAACTGTAGTAACAAAGAAAAGGTTCTTGGTGTTATTGCATGGTAACCTACAGAAAATATTCAAATAGTGGACAAGGTGAAGACAGCACATTCTCAAAAATGAAAGCAGTATTAAGTTAATTTTTTTTTTACCTATCTGACTGTCCTTTACTTTGTTCCAGAATATTCTCTGTCAGGGAACCATTGTTAAACTTGTTTTATTAGGATGCTGGAAATAGGAGTCTACTCTTTAAAAACTATTTCTGAGAATTTATTAGAAGGAAATTATCATGCATTCATTGCTGTACTGCTACTTTTTTTTAATGAGAAGAATCTAAATGACCAAAAATAAAGGAGAAAACAATACATATATATATCCAAACCATGGAACACTCAGGTCAAAGTTATGATGTAGACAAATGTTTCAGATACACTAGATGAATAAAGCAAATTACAAAAGTTGGTCTTAAAGTCTGATACCTCTTCTTTAAAATATACTTTTTTAATATTAATTTCTTAACATTTTTATATACAATAAAAATTATTTGAAAATGGAATACGTGTTCCCAGAGCTGAGCCTAATAATTTAAGCATAAAAACATCTAAGAGTTAAGAGCTAAGACTATAAAACTCTTTAGAAGACAACATAGCTATAAATCTTCATGACCTTGGACTAGGCAATGGTTTCTCACAGGTGACACCAAAAGCACAAACAAGCAAAGAAAAAACAGGCAAATTGGACTTCAATGGAATTAAAAACTTGTGTGACAAAGAACATCAACAATAAAATGAAAAAAGAACCCACATGATGGGAATGAATATTTACAAATCATGGATCTGACAAGGGGATAGCACCAGAACACGTCAAATAACTCTTACAATTCAAAAACAGAAAGAAAAGTAACTCAATTTAAAAATGGGCAAAAGATCTGGGGGTGCCTGGGTGGCTCAGTCGATTAAGCCTCTGACTTCAGCTCAGGTCATGATCTCACGTTCATGGGTTCAAGCCCCACATCGGGCTCTGTGCTGACAGCTCAGAGCCTGGAGCCTGTCTTCAGATTCTGTGTCTCCCTCTCTCTCTGACCCTCCCCGCTCATGCTCTGTATCTCTGTCTCAAAAATAAATAAAACATTTTAAAAAATTAAAAAATAAATAAATAAAATAAAATAAAATAAAAATGGGCAAAAGATCTGAATAGGCATTTCTCCAAAGAAGACATGCAAATGTTCAATAAGCACATGAAAAGATACTTAATAGCATCAGTCAGTAGAGAGATACAATGAGATACCCCCTTTCACCAAGTAGATCCTCCAACCAAAAGGATGGACAATAGGAAGTGAGGAGAAGGAGGAGGAGGAGAGGTTGGAGCCCTCAGACATTGTTGGTAGGGATGTAACATGGTACAGCCACTTGGGAAACCAGTTTTGCAGTTCCTCAAACAGTTACACTTCGTTAGCCTGGGACCCAGAAATTCTACTGCAAGGTTTCTGGCTGAGAGAACTGAAAACATAGGTCCACACAAAACCTTGTACAGGATTGTTTACGGCAGCAGATTCACACAAGTCAAGAAGTGGAAGCAATTCAAATGTCCATCAACTGATGAATGGACAAATAAAGTGTGGTATGTCCATAAAATGGAATATTGTCTGCCAGTAGAAAGAATGAATAACTGACACAGGCAATATAATAAATGGACCACGAACACATTATGCTTAGTGAGAGAAACTAGACACAAAAGGCCATATATTACATGATTTTATTATAGGAAATACAGCAAATCCATACAGACAGAAAGTAGATTAGTTGCCAGGTTGCCAGGGCCTGGTGGGGGGCAGGCGGGGAGAAGGAAGGGTGACTGCTTATGGGTAAGAGATTTCTTCTGAGGATGTTGGAAATGTTCTTGGATTAGATAGTAATGAAGACGGCACACTTTTATTAATGTATTAAACACCATTGTATTACACACTTTAAAGGAGTAGATTTTAAGGTGTGTGAATTACATCTCAACTATCTATATCTATCTATCTATCTATCTATCTATCTAAACCCAGATAGTGGTTGCAAAGACTCTTGCCCCTAGTACTGTTGAATTTCCCATTAACAGCTACCAGAAAAGCATTAAGATGAGTGCGGCTCTTTCTGCCCACGGGTCCTGTCCCCGTGCTATAATAAGAAAGAAAGAAAGAAAGAAAGAAAGAAAGAAAGAAAGAAAGAAAGAAAGAAAGAAAGAGAAAGAAAGAGAGAAAGAGAGAAAGAAAGAAAGAGAAAGAGAGAAAGAAAGAAAGAGAAAGAAAGAAAGAAAGAGAAGGAAAGAAAGAAAGAAAGAAAGAAAGAAAGAAAGAAAGAAAGAAAGCAAAGCATAGCAATGACCTGAGAATGCC
Source organism: Cryptoprocta ferox (assembly GCA_028646485.1). NCBI lineage: Eukaryota > Metazoa > Chordata > Mammalia > Carnivora > Eupleridae > Cryptoprocta > Cryptoprocta ferox. The sequence goes on along the minus strand of CM053576.1, from coordinate 126,945,471 downwards.
CTCTCCTTGAGTTAATAACACAAGCACTGTTCACACAGAGATTTCAGATCTGTTGGTGCTTTGGGGGGAAAAATTACATTGGCTTAAGGAAAATGGGGACTACACCTACAAACATTAGGTTTACATACTCTAATCCACTATTAGGATATACAGTCAAGTGGGAAATGCCCAACCTGAATGTATTATTATTATTACTGTTGTTGTTGTTGTTGTTGTTGTTGTTGTTATTAACCTACCCTCTGCACTTGAACAATCTTGGGACCCCAGTATAGCAGTTGCAAGTGCTACTCTTGACCTCCCAGGGGGGACCCTGTCCACATGCCATCGTCTCTCTCCAGCTCTGAGCAAAGATCACTTCCTATTGTCCAGGAAAAGGTTCTGGACAGCCTTTCTCAGCAGACCAACCTGGGCTGTGAGCAGGTAACCAACCTTGTGACACTCTCAAACTCCACCTGTGCACTCGGGTCACTTTGTACCCTGAAACCACCACTCAAAGCCCGGCCCGGCCCAACATCACATTATGTGACAGCACTGTGTAGCCGGGCTGCCGCAAACCGGAGGTGACAGACTTGATGGCGAACAAGATGCACTTTTCCCTGAAGTGCAGGGTCCTTCCTTTCTCTTCCATCCAACCCAGAACAGACTCCAGCAGTGGAATCGGCTTCAGGAATCTAACCACAGAGACAACGGGAAAGCCAGCAGTCCCACAGCTCTGGGACGGAATGGACGTACAAGTCATTGATCAGGTCCAGCATGTCACCCTCAGCAGGAGCCATGACCCCAAAGTGCTCCGGGCAAATGGCCCTGCTGCCCCCGTGGCAACCCCCAGTGCGAGGGGAGCCCCCGTTCACCACCCCACAAGGCAGCTCCCAGCTCCGGGGCGGTGCTCACCGATGGGACTCTGTGCTGGGCTCAAAGTCACTTCTCTGTGATTGCGCCCGGACGGTCAAGCTTTCTGCTCTGAAGCAGCATCTAGAATGAGTCATCTAGCAGCATCTAGTTTGCATGAAAATCCTTCACGTATGAGCACATCAACCAGATAGGTCATCAGTTCAGGGACACTGAGAGTGGAGGAAACGAGGAGGAGGGATCAGGAGATGCCCGATTCTAGCCTCCATCTCCCTCACTGAGCCTGTGTGACTCCAAGCCAGACACCCACATTCTGTATTGCCCACAAACCAAATTCTGAACGCCATTTCCTCTCCAGCACCGTGATGAGCCATGCTGTAGATGTCCCATAAGGTTCAAAGCAAATCTGTCTTGGTTCCGTTTATTTGTTTGAGAGAGAAATTCCCTGTCGTATCCATCCGGGTTTGTGAGCCTGACTGTGGCAGAGGGGAGTGGAAGTTCTCTCCTCATAGCGCCTCCCCCACGCTTGCAGATGCTAAGGTGGGATCCTCTTCCCGTGAGCTCTTGCACGTTTCCCAGGAAGGGCCCACCAGCAACTGCATCTTGCGTAAGAATCGTTCACGATGGACATCGGTGAGGCGCCCATCATTGGGTCGAGTCCTCCAGCGGGAGCTCTTGTCCAGCCCCAGACACCATCAATGGGGAGCCATTCTCCCGGGGCCGAGGCCCCCCCAGCACTCATCCATAGAAGGGAAGGGCTGGGATCTGAGACTCCCCAGGTCCCTTCTGTCCTCATCGCCTCTGCCCGCCCTGCCTGCCGATGGTGGCCCCTCCACCTGGTCATCGACATGCTGAAGACTTTCCATGACAAATCGTCTTGATCGCAGTGAAAACTGGGTTTGGCAGAGCCAAAACCCATGACAAGTCAATGAGGAGCTGCCTGGCCAAATGAACAGCAGCTTTGTTGATTTAACAAGACAGTCTTTTCCTTTATTTCTCGTAAAGAAAAAATGCCGTCATTCTTAAACTCATCTGACTGCCAGCCAAGAACCACTCATTCCACGCGGGGTCTGCTGCAGAGCCGTGCTGCTCTGGAGAAAAACTGAGGCATGGAGCGGGCCTCGGAGAAGGCCCCACCTCCTGTGGGTGTGCTCGTGGGCCTGGGGTGTGGGTGGCATGGGGGGCGGGTAGAGAGTCATGGCGGGAGGCGCTAGGGAAGGCCGGCAGCCCAGGACAGGGAATGTGCCAACAGCAAGGTCAGGAAGATAGGGTTTCCCTCCCAGGCCTCCAGCTCCTAGCGCTGTGACTCCAAGTGCTGGGGCACATGATGGGGGGGGGGTGCTTCCGGGAGCCCTGGGGACACCAGCCAGGAAGCTGGGCTATTCCTGGGGCCCTTTTCAAAAGAAACCTAAAGCCAGTGTCATGATTGATTGACTGTGAGGAACCACGCCCTGGAAGCCAGCTTTGAGCAGCACGGCTGGAGAGTGGACAGGAGTGGAGGTGATCTGTGGGGCAGCTGGAAAAGCCTCAGAAGAGGGAGCTACCAGAGCTCGGGTAGAGAGTCAAGCCAGACCAACACTCGGCATCGGATGGGGGCATTGGAACCCAAGGCAAGGCGAGAAAAGGAGGCAGGAACCCTAGAGGAGTCACCACAGGGTCCGGAACACAGTGGAAAGGCGAGTGGGTGGCATGGGCAGAGGTTCAGGATGTGCACTGGAGTCTGGCAAGGGGCCGAGTGTCCTCACTTGAAGGAAGTGGTTAAAGTAAGCACAGAGCTGGACAGACAGACAGGAACAGCAAATCCACCATGGCATCCCCTATATTGGGTTAAGCTCTCTGCATCAGCCCCGGACAAAGTCACCGGTTCTCAGACTGGAGCACAGAACCCAGCACAGAGGCGGCAGCAGTGATGTTCGCAGAAATGAGGGTGCCGAGGTGTCATTGTCCCCCTAACTCACTCTGCTACCCCCACCACAAGCCCATCAGCACCCCCTCGCAGGAGCCCTAAACTACGTACTGCAAAGTCACACACATCTTAAGCTTCTGTTTACCTGCCCTTTGTCCCGGGAAGGGACCCATCTCTATGGGGAAGATCAAGGGACAGATCCCTCTGATTGCCTCTCCTTGTGACAAAACCACACACCGAATTCCCTAACTGATACGACAACTCTGGTGTGCCATCGAGGGAGAGAAAAGTCTGCAGAGAAAGAAGCTACAGCTCCTCCCCCGTGAAGACCCAGCCTGAGGCCATTAGACCCATTTGCCTGCATTAGCACGAGGAGAAGTCCAGGCAGATGTCCTGGGCCCTGGGCCTGGTCAACCGCACGTCAACCTGAATTTTACGCCCCGTGGCCACTCCACTGTTTCCCACAATAAGAGAAGGATGTTGGACCTTCGCAAATTTTGAAAACATGCCAAAGCATCAAATAATCTGGCCTGATTGGGCCACAATCAGTCTGAGTTTTTAGCAAGTTTCAGAGCAGCACAAGGGGCCCAAGCCAGGCTCTTCCGCACCCTCCCGCTGCACAGGTCACCTTAGGCAGGGCTGGCGTTAACCTCTGCTTCTCCAGTATCCTTCACGTAAAGAGAAAGGGGCGGCACTGACCTCACAGCGAGATGGAGGGGGCTGGAGGGAGGATGCGCGTCACGGGCTATGTGCCCCTGAAGCAGGGTGTCCACGGGCATCGTGAAGATCACCGTGCCGAGCTCAGCATTGCCCGTGGGAAATCGCACCCCATTGTACGGACTCACCCAATCGCCCCCAGATCAACAGAGGCTGGCACAAAATAAATAAGCAGATGGCTGCCGGGGACTGGGCACTGGCTCCTTTGCCCCTCAGGACTACTCTCCTGGGCATCCGTGTTGCCGTGTCACAGAAAAAAAAACAGAATCTAGAAAGTTTGGTTACCTGCATGAATGTGAGGAGCTAGGTTTGCACACCAGCTTCTTAAAATGGAGAGAAGGACCAAGATCCCCCTCGAGGTAGAAGAAGTTGGTCCTGCTCAGAGTACCCCCTCCCCTCGCCCATAACCTGCTTATCTTCCCGTCGGTACCCGGCGCAAGGAGGCCAGCTGGTCCCACACAGCTGCCGCCCGGGGACACAGGGCCGGGGCTGGCATCCCCTACAAGAGTGCCACAGCACCGCTCAGTAAAGAATGGGCTGCAAGCTTCAGGCTTGTCTGCGGAGCATCGCCTACCCTGGCCAACTCCAGGGACCTGGAAAGTTGGGGACGGGCCCCAAGCTGGCCCAAGCCAACTGTGACCGAGGGGGTCTGCCCCAGCGCCCACAAGAAGGGTTCTGCTGTCCCTGCTGACTGCTTTTCATTCACTGCTGGTTTGCTTTGACTTTGATCTTCACCAGTGCATGTAGATAGAATTACCCCAGACAGGAAGTGCCCTTGTTCGGCTTCGAAGGCACCAGACGTCTTCCTTCCCTTCCTTCAGGGCGTGATCAGGGGCTTCTATCTCAGGACTGAACAGACTGGAAGAGACCGAACAATGTTTCCCTGGGGATGTTTCCAGCTGAGATGACATCGCCGTGGCTTTCAGAGCCCTGGAGAAATGTTTAGCTTGCCAACAGAGATAATACAGTTTGTTGTCAACTGTTGAGAAACCAGAGGACCCCAGGGGTTGGTGGCCTTGAATGCCGGCCCTGGTGTTGCCTGTGACACAGAAGCAGTATACCATCCTAACGTGATGCCATTAGTGGTTATCGCAGAGCCTTGAGGCTGTAAAGACCCAGAGCGATCTAGTCCGACTCCCTATGTTGGTGATAAGGAGACCGAAACCCAGGGAGGCGGGGACTGGTCCAAGGTCATGGACCATGTGCTGGATACGGAGCACAGAGAGGCATGAGCTTCAGTCGCTGCCTGCTGTGGGCTGTACTGCATCGCCCCAAAACTCCTACGTTGAGTCCTAATCCCCAGTACCTCTGAATGTGACTGTATTTGGAGACAGGGCTCTCGAAGAGGCAATTAAGGTAAAATGAGGTCATAAGGGTGGGCCCTAATCCAATATGACTGGTGTCCTTAAAAAGGAGATTAGGACACAGACACACACAGAAGGAAGACCGTGTAAAGACACAGCGAGAAGGTGGCCATCTCCAAGCCAAGGAGAGAGGGCTCCTGAGAGCCGGCCTGGCTGACACCTGGATCCTGGACTTGCGGCTTCAGAATAATGAGAAACAAATTTCTGCTGTTTAAACCAGCTAGCCTGGGGTCTTGGTCATGGCGGCCCGGGGACACAAATACACTGCCCTTCTCTGCTGCTCCCTGACACGGCAGCTGTTTGGGGAATGGGAACTTCGAAGTACATCATTTTTTGCACACTTACTGAAATTAATGATATGTTGGGTGAAGCACTTTTAATTAGTAACGTCTATTCAGGAGAATCCCTGGAATGTTGCTCATCCTGTGCAGAGGGTAATGCTAAAGTCATGGAAATGGCTTTTCTGTGTGACTGGTAAGCTATCTCTGCAATCAGTCCCCAAGGAAGCCTTCCAGAACGTTCCAGGTGGCGATGACATCCCTGGGTACCCAACTGTTAAGACAAGACCATTCATTTGTTGGAACAAAATATAGTGAAAGTTTCGTGGATTTATTTTCTTGCTTCTTAAGTCACAGAAATGGAGCAAGAAGTGAAGACCGGGGAGGCTTCCGAGAGGAGTGTGAGTGGAGGCAGGCAGAGGAGGAGGCGGAAGAAAACCAGAACACGGAACTCTCCCACGTGTGCGTCTGACACAACGTTAGCAACTAGCCTTCTGTGGCCAAAGAGACGGACTTGAAGGAGATGCCCCACAGAGCGCTGTCACTAGGAGCCACACTCCTAGTGTGGCCACACTAGGAGCCAACCTGCCTCCAACACTTGGTGGCTGTGTGACCTTGGGCAAGTTCCCAAACCTCTCTGTGCCTCGGGTTCTCCATTATGTTTTCAAATAGAAACCACAGTAGGACCTCTCTCACAGGGTGTTGTGAGGACCCAGTGAGTTAAAACTGTGAAGCTCTTCTTAGCACAGTGATTGGTACGCAGAGGCCCGGTCACCTTCAGTCAGCGAGTAGGGTCAGACTCTCTGAGAAGCAATGACCAAAAAAATGCAACAAGTGTTCACACACAGGGCTGGGAAGGGCTTTGGAAGCCCGGATGAGAGAGCTCCCGTCTCGGCCGCAGCAGGGTACGCACAGCTGCGAGCTGGGTCTGGCATGCAGATCCGAGGCCACCTTCTAGAAGAGAGACTGCTGGTGGTCAAAGTCGGGGCACTTGAGAAGAAACCGCCCAGTCTGGGGAACCACGAGGAGCTCGTGGCCTCTGGAGAGAAAGCCGAGGAGGGTGGTGGGGAATGAGAGCGGAGAGGCTGAGAGCTGCCAGCCTTGGTTGTTGCTGATCTAGAGAATGGACAGAATCCCGGGAGCACAGGGAGTGTGAGCAGGAGGCCGTGGGCACCAGCTCATTTCCTCCCCTGCCTCCCGGTAGGTAGCGCAGGGGCCCCGGGCTGAGCTCTGGTCAGCGGGATGGGGCAGAAGTGACGTAAGCCTTTCCTAGGGGTCTCGCAGGGCCCTCCGGGGTGCTCCTTCCCTCCTGCAGCAATCCTCGAGGCACAGGCTCCAGCTGGCACAGATGCATCTAGAACAATCTCTGAGAGGCTTCCTGGAGGCCAGCCACTTGGGGTCATGCCCCACGCATGGCAGACTGCGCAGGGGCCAGAAACAGACGTTCATGATGTTGAGTCCCTGAGGTTCACGCTGTTACACAGCGTAGCCCACCTGGCCACGCCGGGCGATCAGAGCCCTGGTCACTGGAGTGGACGGGGTCGAGGACAGAGGCGAGTCCAGGATGGGTAGCCCGGCGATGGTGGTGTCGCTAACTGTGGCAGGAGATGGCAGACGGTAAGTCCTCACTTCCGTCATAGACACCAGTGCGTGGGGAGCCAGCTTCTGGAGATAAACAGAGGACAACGGAAATGTGAGTGTGAAATCACGTCGGGGAAAAGGCTAGAACCGCAGCTGCAGACCGGAGGGGTGTCAGCATCCCGGCAGTGGCCGAAATCCTGTAGCAGGAAAGAGAGCGTCCTGGCGTGTGCGGCGAGCAATGGGCAGAGAACACAAAGAGCTAAAGGAAAAGAAGAGGAAAAGGACCCAGAGAAGGAGTTAGGAGAACAAGGAGAGTCTGACGAGGATGCCAAGGGAGCAGAGGTTTCCTTCCAGAAGGGTCTTCAGTCATCAACAGGGTGAAATGCTGCAGACAGGCAGGTCAGAGGAAGACTAAGGAGCACACGGCAGATCCGGCGAATAGCGGGGCCACCGGACCTCATGGGACAAGCCTGGCCAAGAAGACAGGAGGTTGAGGGAGGGGAAGTTTCCGGCACTAAATAAGGAGAGATAGAAGAATGGCCATCAGCTGGGAGAAGACGTAGCAGAGAGAGGTGTGCTTGATGGAAAGACGCTGAACATGCGGCAGTACAAAGCACGGCAGGAAGGGTGAAGGGAGCCAATAAACCACCACAACCGTCCCAGGACACGTCCTCCAGGGGGCTTTCAAGTCCCAAGATGACAGCCCGTGTGGATGCTGCCCCATCCCCAGGGCGCCGGGCTGCTGGTGCCCAGAGACGGCTGGGCCCGAAATCCAGGGACAGAGTCTGAGGCAACAGGGACTGGATTCAGCTAACTGATAACCCCTCGTGCAAGGCCCTCGGCGGGAAGATAGCAGGTGTTTACAGCAGTCCCAACCCTTGAGACGCTAGCAGCGGTCCAAGAGGCCAGATAAGGCGGCTTCAGAAATAACTCGCTGGAGGCAGACAGTAATAAGTGGCCCAGAGCCGAGGCGATAATGTGCTGAGGGAGTTCCAAGGGGAGATTACTTCCAGCTGGAAGAGACCAGGAAAGACACATTTGAGGCAGGGCCCTTGGGGTCCAGGCCGCATCGATGCATGCCGATGTCACTTCCAGATTCTGGAATAATGCTGTCCCTCCTTCACCTCCCCTGGGCTTCCGTCTCGGCTTGATTAGCTGCTGCTGCCACCCCGGGAAGTGTTCTTTTACTGAATACCCTGTGTTCCCAGCATGAGCCACAGCATCACGAATCCAACGTGGTCATGAGAGCTGACTCTTGGGTCCCCGGAGGCACACGTGCAATGGCGGGAGCAATAGGTGTCTGAGCAGGGCCCCAGGATGGAGTGAGTACTCGAGCCGTGCGCAGTCGGCCAGACTGGCGAAGCCCGCGCGGTACCAGCTTTGACAATCACAGGCCACGCTCTCCCTCTCAGCCCAGGCTGCTGTGACAGGACACTGCAGAGGAGGTGACCTAACCAAACACTTGTCTCCCACAGTCCTGGGGGCTGGAAGAGATCAGGGCCGCAGCCTCGCTGGGTTCTGGTAAAGGCCCTCGTCCCGGCTCGCAGATGCCGATGCCTGGCCCCGTCCTCACAGGGCGCAGGAGAGATCATCTCATCGTGTCTCTTCTTAAAACAAGGCACTAACCCCATTCATGAGGGCGCCCCCTTCACAGCTGAATCCGCTCCCAAAGGTCCTGCCTCCAAAAACCATCCCACTAGGGATTTGGGAGGGGGGGGATATCTGGATTTGGGGGGGCACAAGCATTCAGCCCCTAGCACTCCTTTATAAATTCCCTCCTGGTGGATAATGAAAACTCCAAGAGCTTTACTCCCTGAATCTTCCAAGTAATAAACTCAGAGCACAAGGGACATCAATATTTTTTCTAAAAAAAAAGAGAGGCAGTTCACATAGAGAATTGATTCACTGTTTATTTATAAAACAAGTAAATTTTGGAAAATAAAACTGAAATCAGGGGTGCCTGGGTGGCTCGGTCAGTTAAGTGTCTGACTTCGGCCCAGAGTCATGATCTCACGGTTCATGCACTCGAGCCCCGCGTCGGGCTCTGCGCTGAGCGCGGAGCCTGCTTGGGATTCCCTCTCTCCCTCAGTCTCTCTCTCTCTCTGCCCCTCCCCTGCTCACACTTTCGCTCTCTCTCTCAAAATAAATAAATAAATAAACTTTAAAAAACTGAAATGGGCACAAAAATCAGTAACTTTTTAAAACTATTTTTCTATGTCTTAACTTGATTTCTTTTCACACCACCTTTTGGAGTCCCAGGTGAAAAAATCAAAACATAATGTTTGGGATTGTCCTAAGGCCACAAAACCAATTGTGGAGAGACAGGCTTGTTCCAGAAACAGCACTGTGGGAAAGATGCTCATTATTCTAGAATATCTCTAAGTCGACTCTTGGGGAAGAGGCTCAGAGAAGAAAACTCCTCCGTGTTACTGCTTTTCTGCCATGCGCACTAGCCTCCCTGGGACAGCCACCACCTCCAGGGTGGAATTTTGGAGCCCCGCCCTCAAAAAGGCCAGAGGGCCAGAAGTGGAGGCAGAGGGAGGCTTGTAGATTGCTCACTGTGCACTTGTGTCCTCAGGCCAGCCTGCTGTCATCTCGCAAAGGGTGTGAGCTGAGCTTCCAGAGTCAGATGCCACAGTCCCCAGGAGGGGACTACAGGTCTCCCCAGTAAATCAAACCCCACTTTCTTCCCATGGAAATTTCTTGGTTTTCATCTGGGTTCCCATGTCTCCCCACGCCCACCCCTGAACTTCTAAACCGAAAACTCCCGTTGGCTACTACTTCCCGAAGCGCACGCACACATCATGAGCCTTCGGGGGGCCCCCTTCCACGTCCCCACTCCCCCCACCCACCATCTGCAAGACCAGTACTGACGGGGACTATTGTCTGGAAGCATATATTCGTGTAGCTTGGTTTCTTTTTGTTTCGGAGCAGATCGGCTGGAGAAAAGGTATTTTGCGCGGTGTGATGGGAGCGGACCATCTCCTCTGCTAGCCACTTCGCAGACATATGGCCTGCTTTCCCACCAGTTAGGAAGTGATTATTGGAGCAGCACAAACAGATTTTTTTGTCAAAGTGGAGGTGTGATTTTCTCAGGTTTTGCGAGAATACACACACACATATTTTTACCAATCCAATCTGTTTTCCAACAGCCCAGTGGCCACAGGGCCCTGGAGGCCAACTTGAATATTCGGGACTCACATAGATGTGCTTGGTGCAGTCTCTGGAAGCTTCGAGCATACCTAAGCTGACAGGAGGCTGAGCCACCAAAGATAAGGCCAGTTGGCCAAGGACCCGTGAGTACGGAAGGAAAGGTGGACAGCAGTGAGAACGGGGCTGGGGGCTGGGGTCCCAAGCACCACCCCTTCCTACCTCCCTACCTTCCCAGGCCCTCCCATGGTAGGAGAAACTACCACAAGGGCCGCCTCTAGTACAAAGAACCGTGGGACAGGGCTCACCGACTACATGGGGCCAGAACTTCTTTCTAAATCCACTATTGCTGGTTTAGCTCTAAGATCTCTTTGAAATAAAATTTAAGGCTTGCAAGAGACATTAGGGTAAAGATAGCAGATGGATGACATTCCTGTACTTTCATTACCTCCCTAATTACCTCGAAAACAAAAACTGTCTTGTTTGGTTTTACAGTACAGATCTGTGCTATCCAATATGGTAGCCAATGGCCACATGTGCTACATTGACATTTTTATGAAATAAATTCTAAAATTTAGTTTGTGGTTCGCACTAGCCATATCTCAAACGCTCAACAGTTGCATACGGCCAGCAGCTGTCATACTGAGCAGCCCAGATAAAGAACAATTCTGTCATCACAGAAGATTCTATTGGACTGTTCTGGTATAGACCCACAAAGAAGGAAGGCGGTGGGGAGAGCACTGTGGAGAATGCTGGGAGCTGGCAAGCATGGGATGCATGGTGGTGGCTAGACAAGTAGGATAATAAAGCTCAATCTTAAACCAGAAGTGTCAGGGGGAGGGGGTTTCCAAGAAGCCAGGGGCCCTTGACATTTGTAAGGCCTGGGCAAGAGTACCAAAGTAAGCCACATGCCCTAACTCTGAAAAGAGGCTAAATCAGGATAACAAACTTTGTTGAAAGGATTAAAAACTACTCTTCTGCTTTGATAAATATGCCTTCTTGATAATATAAAAGGACGACGTGTGAGCTTGCCAGGACTCACTAACAAGGTATTACACATTGCAGAGCTTAAAACAATACAGTTCTGGAGGCTGGAAGTCTAAAATAGACTATGAGTAAGGCTGATTCCCTGTGAGGGCTTTGAGGGATAAACTGTCCCACATCTGTCTCCTAGCTTCTGGTGACAACCAGCAATCCTAGCATCCCATAGCTTATACGTGCATCACTGTCTCCGTCTTCGTGGGCCTTCCTCCCTGCCTCTCTGTCTTTACATGGCCTTCTTATAAACACACCAATTATATTGGCTTAGGGACTCTCTCTACTCCAATAGGACCTTATCTTAACCAATGACATTCTATAAGGACCCTATTTCTAAAGATCACAATCTAAGGTGTTGGGAGCTCAAACTTCAATATACCTTCTTTGGAGGACATAACGTAAGCCCTAACAGCCAGATGCAGATCGGAGTTCTCAGACATCTCTGACTTCTGCATCAGAACATTGCATCACGAGAAAAGCCCCTGCTCTTGACACTTCCCTTCTTTCCCACCCCCAGCTCGTCCATGTTGAGGGGCCTAGTCATTACTCCTTCCATACCTCCCACAGACTGTTGCCTCTCACTAGAAAGATTGGAAGACAGGGGCACCTGGGTGGCTCAGTTGGTTGAGTGTCCAGCTTCAGCTCAGGTCATGATCTCATGGTTTGTGATTTCATTTCTAAACCAGAATTCTGTACCAAACTATCAATTCAGTGTGAGGGTACAGGAAAGATAGTGTTAGTCATTCAAAGTGTCAAAAAATTTACCTCCCAATTCCTTTGGGAAGCTATTGGAAGATTTGGGGGCACCTGGGTGGCTCACTCAGTTAAGCATCCAACTCTTGGTTTTGGCTCAGCTCAGGATCTGACAGCTCTTGGGATGGACCCCAAGTTGGGCTTTATGCTGACAGTGAAGAACCTGCTTGAGAGTCTCTCTCTTCCTCTCTCTCTGACCTTCTCCCTCCCAAACCCTGCTTGCACTTGCTCGCTCTCTCTCTCTCTCTCTCTCTCTCTCACTCTCTCTCTCTCAAAATAAATAAACATAAGAAAAGAAGTTATTGGAAGATTTGTTCCACCAAGAAGAGAAAAACTACAAAAATATGCATGAAACCCAACAAAGAGTAAGCTTCAGACTTCCAGTTTTAGCTCCAACATGTAAATACCTTGGAAGTTGTCACCCACCATTCTTACATGATAAACCTGGAAAACTGAAAAAAATGACTTTTCTTGTACTCTTCAGAGACCTAGTGTTGCAGGAAAAACCACCACCCCTAAATTGGGAGAGACAAGGTACATCCAAATCATAACCAAGATCTTACCTAGAGCAAAAGTCATAAACTGGAGTCATACACTAGTAGAGACACTTAAATGGTAATTTTAACAAATTGCTGGAGGCTGAGTGTGAACTAGCCTAAAAGAGAATCTCCTGGGGCTGCAGGATTGATGGGCTCTCACATTTTGGGAGGCTTTACTTCCAGGAACTCCACCAAGTTCTCACAATGAAGAATCAAGAAAGATCCCTGCCATGATCTGGCAGGAGGAGGGAAGGGAATCATGTGTGACATGCTCCAAGTATTCTCCATAACAGATGCCAATTCTCCAAGGAAGAAGACTGCCAGTCTTCTACTATCCCAGCTGGGGGAAGGGCATTTCCCCCAATATAGTACCCTCTAGCTTTCCTATATTGCCTACCCAGGAAATGGTGGGGGAACATAGTTAACAGGGACCATCATTTCATGGGAATATGTTGGGAACACATATATAGCATGCTAGCACTAATCTAAAGAAAGCTGGAGTAGCTACATTAATTTCAAACAAAGCAGACTTCAAAATAACAAAGATTATCAGGGATAATGAAGGACATTACATAAAAGGGTCAATTCTCCAAGAAGACATAAAAATTCCCTAACATGAACGCACCTAATAACAGAGCACCAAAATACATAAAGCGAAAACTTATAGAAATGCAAGGAGAAGTAAACACGTCAACTATTATAGCTGTAGACTTCAACACCTTCAACCAGTAAATGATAGATACAGCAGGCAGAAAATCAGTAAGAGTATAGATGACCTAAACAGTCAGCACGATCTCACTGACATTTACAGAGTATTCCATCCAGCAGAATACATTTTCTTCCTCAAAGAGTGTAATTCAGTTTATATGAAGGTGAAAAATAGCAAAACTAATCTGTGTTATTAGAAGTCAGGATATGGGTGCCTAGGTGGCTCAGTTGGTTAAGTGTCCGAGTATTGATCTCAGCTCAGATCTTGATCTCAGGGTTTGAATTCAAGTCCCACATTGGGCTCCACTCCAGGCTGGGTGTGACACCTACTTAGAAAAAGAAAAAGGAGAAGGAGAAGGAGAAGGAGAAGGAGAAGGAGAAGGAGAAGGAAAAATAAGAAGAAGAAGAAGAAGAAGAGGAAGAGGAAGAAGAAGAAAAAGTCAGGATAACGGTTACCTTTGGAGAGCAGGATAGGGATGGTAACTAGGAGAGATGTAAGGGATGCTTCTAGAATACTAATAAAGTTCTATTTCTTGATAAGTGCATATGCCCTTTGTGATAATTCATCAAGATATGCGCTTATGTTCTGTGTGCTTTTTGGTTTTCATACAATGCTTCAGTTAATTTTTAAAAACAGGAACAAAGGAATCCCCTGGGATCATGGAGTTACCTGAAGGACACTCAGTTCATATGCCCGGAGAGCTACCAGTCCACTTGGAGCAGCTTAGGAGACTCCAGAGTAAGCTACCCCAGGATGATGAAATTGAATTGCTTCCAGAAACATCTGGAATCAGAAGGCAAAAAGGCAAGGGTCCCAAGGATAGGGAGAGATGGAGATGGAGCTGTGTCTCCACAGCCTGCACAAAAGTACAGATGCTCCTAAAGAACTTTCTTCTCTCACAAGGAAAAAAGGGTGGGGCTAGGGAGATAGTTGATGACCTGGGTCAAGACTCATGGGATTTGGATAAGAGGAGCTCCCAGGCTCCCTGGTGTTCTCTCAACCTGTAAAATGGAGTCTGAGGGAAGAGAAATATTATTTTCTCTTTAACATGCTTCCTTTCGTTAGGATGCATTACATATTGCCATATGCCTTAGGGGTGCTTGTTTTATGAGAGAAAACAATGTCCTTATTCAAATTTCTCAAACCCCTTGAGACCAGTGTTAATTCCAAACTTAGTCTCAGTACATAGCTAAATGCACTCCTAATCCACTTGCTTTCTCTTTGCGTGTTTTCCCCTCGTGGATGTTAATAAATGGCCTATTTTCAATTTCCATAATTTTTCATTATAACAGGCAGAGGTCAAGAGAGCAGAGATAAATGAAATCATTAAATGGTCTCTCCACGCTCTTTCTCAATCCCCACATGTATTCATTCATCCATCTTTTCACTAAGGGTTTGTTGATGAATGCAAGAACAAATTGGTGAAGAAATAGACGATTTCATCAGAGCTTGCCAACATGTAACAAAATCAAACGCCTTCAACCCTCTTGCCTCACTATTCCCGTCAGCTGTTGATGTCAAAGAGCCTTGAAATAATCTAGATGCCGACATCAAACGGACAGAAGAGAAACAGACAAGGGCACTCAACAACTACATAAATCAACCATGAAAAATCAGAAGGGTTTTTCCCCCCCGGTAACGTTTTTGTAATTAACCTACAAACCTAAATTCACTCGAAAAGAACCCAACGCAAAATCCCAAAGTAGTAATGAAATTCCCACTTCTTAGGTTCGTGTTTCAGGCACGCCTCAATATTAACTTCTCATTTCCGCCTCTCTTATGCTAATCGGGAGTGAAATAAATACAACTTCAAACCGTGGCCTTAAATTTAATCCTGGGTCTCCAGGGAGCCTTATTGCTTTTCTAGTCTGGCCTTCTCATTACACAGATAAGAAAGCCAAGGCCCAGGGAGACAGCAAGCTGCCCAAGGTCATGCAAGGTCAGAGGTGCACTGGGACCGGCCCCCAACCCTGCTCCTGCATTTCCTCCACTGGAGGAAACCCAGGTCTCAAAAGATGCTCGTGTCCCTGGAGCAGCCTGAGAGCCTGCGCTGGAACCAAAGATTCTCGGCGCTCGCCCAGCCCGGCCGCCAGCCCCAGAGAGCTGCGGCCACCTTCCTTCACCCTCCTCCAAGTTCAGAGCTGCCTCCTCCCTCTGCTGCCAGCATTTGACTTCACCTCCCCAGGATGCAGAAGCCGGCAGAGAGGAACCTGTCTGGTGAATTCAACCCTGAGGACCACGCCCTCCACGGAGCACTCTCCCCCACCCTCGAAGGAAGAGCTCCTCTCTGGGTTTGCTGGTCTCTGGGTTGACCCTCTCCCCCCACCTGCCCTGGGTCCTGGCCCTCCTCCTTCATTTCACCCTCTCCCTGGAGGTGAGCACCCCCTCCAGGCCCTTAATTACCATCTAGGGCTCCCCCTGCCCCCAACATCCAGCCTGAGTACACCTCCCAGCGGCCACACGGACCACTCCCCAGAAACTTCACCTCTTCACAGGCACCTCTACACTTCTCCCTTCCCTACACTCTGTCCCTGGATTATCTCCCCTCAGTCACTTGCCGCTCCCTACCTTGTCCACTAATCTCCAGCCACACTGAACCGTCTGGCCTTGGGGCTTCACACGTGCTGCGCCCTCTATGGGAAACACGATTCCTCCCCTGCCTTCCCCCTCCCCGCCCCCCAACTGTTCAATGACTAGGTCCTAACTCCCAGGCCTCAGCCTAGATGCTCCTCTTCCATGGAGCTCCCCGAACCCCCCAGGTGAGCGCTAGGAGACCCTCCCCTCTCTCCTTGGACCCCACCCCCCAGAGCTGGGTTATTCACCACACGTGTGTCTGTCTCGTTTGCAACCGAACCCTCAGCTCTACAAGCACATCTCTGGTTCAATAATGTCCCCGGGGGCTCCTGGGCCACTCTGTCAGTTCTGCGACCAACTCTTGATTTCAGCTCAGGTCATGATGTCACAGTCGTGAGATCAAGCCCCTTGGGGTTCTCTCTCTCCCACTCTCTCTGCCCCCCTCTCCTGCTCGTTCACTCACTCTCAACAAGAAAAAAAAAAAGTTCCTGTTTGTCAAACTCTTAGTTGCACGAAATAGGTGTTTACCTAGCTAGGTCACCCCCTCGACCAGGAGCACCTAGAGGGCAGTGACTCTGTCCTGGCCACGTGTCCCAGCACCCGGCACACAGCAGGCCTTCGTAAGTGCTGCTTCTCTGCCTGAGGGAGAGGCTCCCTGCTGGGTAAGTCAGGACACCCTGATCCTCCTGGGCTCGGCGGAAGAAGAGCAGCTGGTCTAGGTGACAGTGACTTGGGCCGATCGTGCCTAGTCATTTCACACGGGTCCCCACGCCCCATGCAGAGGAGTTCAAACCGATAACGTCAACTCCATTCCACAGAAGCACAGCCTCCTGGCTTCAGGGGGCATCCAAATGACATGGGGGGGACCTGTCAGAACTGGGCTCCCATCGTCAGAACTTTCCGTGCTGCCTGGGACTGGTCACCGGGGAACGCCCGGTGCTTTCCTGGGAACAGAGGAGCAAGGGCCTCGACCGGCTACATGGCTGGACATCAGGGCACCTGGCCAAGCCTGGCACCAGGGCAGCACCCAGCCTTGAGCCCCGGCCGCACACACGAGGCAGCACATTGCGAAGAGTCAGGCAATGACCTTTGGACCCAGGACTTGGCTGGAAAATTCAGCCACCGTGTCCTGGCCACCAAGGGCTGCTCCAGTGGCGACCCCATTCCAGCACGACATCCTGAAATCTAATCAGCCTCTGAGAACACAGCAAGCAGCCCCCTTCTGCAGAATCAGGACAGAGGCAAACCCTAAAAGTCGGAGGTGTGACTCCAAGGCGCTCAACTCGCATGTATGCACCTGCTTAAGGGGCTGAGTGCACCAGCCCTCTCAGGGCTCCCAGCCTCGGCCACTCACGCGCCTTGCCTCCCTCCCCTCATCGTCGCGCACAGACAGCATTCAAGCATGGGGGCAGAGCCATATGTACCCCACGAAACATCCCGTCACTCGCCCGGGAGCACAGCTCCCTGAGCGTTCTGGAGGGGAAGTGACGTTGAACTGGCGGCGGTAACAATCAGAGACGTCTGCGGTTCACAGAGCCTGGGCAGCAACCTCCGCTTGCAAGCCGCGCGTCCCTGGGTGAGTTATGTCACTTCCCAGATCACCAATGTTCCCGTCTTTAAAATGGGGATAACAATGGCGCCAACCTCACACGCACGATGAGGAGGGCACGTCACTTACGCGCGGCAGTGCTGAGTTTTCCTCTTCTCTTGGCAAATTGGCCATATTTTTATTGTGCCAGACAAATAGAATGGACTGGTTTCATGTCCTTTTGACAGACCTATTATATTTTCCCACAGTTGCACATTATTTCCTGCCCTGTGAGAGGTCACGGGGGAGAGGACGACCCCTCCCCGCCATGGCCAAGCTTTGGCTGAGATTCCCTCCTCTTCACTGAACAGATACTGGATGGGGAGCTGCATTCTAGAAGGGAGAGGCAGATAATACACGATAAGCTTAATACATAAATAAGTTATGTAGTAGGTTAAAGGTCACAAGTATTCTGGAGGGAAAAAGGAACAGAGAAGGGGGGAGGAAGGGGAGGGGGCAGGTTGTACATTAAATGGATCGGTCAACATGGACCTCACGGAGAGAGGACATTAGAGCAAAGGCTGGAGTCAAGCAGGGAGAAATCTGCGGAATGGCCATTCCAGATGTAGAGAATTGCTGGAACAAGGCTTTGAGGGGAGGGCGTGCCCAGCGTGTTTGCGGATGCCTCCCCAGTCCAGACATCTGGTCTACTCTTTGACCCCTGGTTCCGATTCTAGGCATCTCCAGCACAGGGCCCAAGCCTTGCTCGTGATAGTCCAAGTCTAGTTGCTGAGGCCCCAGCCCCCCTGACCTGCCCAGGGGTCTCTGTATCACCTCCTCCTGCCAGGAGACCCCTCAAAGCAAACCGCACCCCAAGACGTCCATCTTTGCTCCTTCCCACCCTGTGCTGATGGCCTGGCTGGCTGGCAGGGTTGGACTTCCTCATCCAGCCTGCGGCAGAGTCTCATCCCACTTGCCTCGTCAGGTCCGGCAGGGTGAGCTACTGCAGCCGTCCGTGCGCCAACCTCTGCTCGGATGCTGCGCTTCACCAGGCCACCACGCGCGGCCGGCTCTCCCCAGTCACGGCTCACAGCCACCAGGAGCGGAGGACCAGGAGCGGAGGTAGCCTTACAAAGAGAGGGCTGCCTGGATAGACAGTGGGGGCGGGGGAGGGTGGAGAAGTACGTGGACAGGTGGATGGGTCACAGCTGAGCTGGCTCCAGCGGAGAAAACAGCCCCATACTTCCGGGAGGAATGTTCTCTCACTCCCAAAGCCCTGTTTCCAGAACCCCCATCCCCACAAATACGGCTCCCTCAGCTTCCACCCCTCAATCCCAGGCTCACCCCCGTGACTTCACCCCCCCTCCTGGCGTCATCGGCTGTGGAGAGGCAGGCGCTTCATGCATTCTCCCCAAGCGTCTCAGCGCTCTCTGAGGCGGGCCGGTCCTGTGCAAGCCTTTTTTTAGCAATAGGATTCTTCCTTCAAAAGAAAACTCATGAAGGCTCCAGTGGACAAAAGGGAAACGTGAAGCTGGTCTAAATGAAGTGAAAATAAGGACCAGGGCTGGGGCCCCCGACGCTGACCACCCCCCCCCCAGGCCACCCCGCTGCCCTGGATTCCACAGAGCGCCATTCGCAAACGACCCGACAGACCCAAGGGCCTCCAGGAGCAGGGGAGCCACGGCAGCGCTAGGCCTGCGGCTCACAGCTTGGAGCTACAGGAGCCGCTGGAGACTGGGGAGAGTGGAGCGCATGGGGGAGGGGGGTGTGCGTGCGGGTGCGGGTGTGTAGATTGTGTGAGAGTGTGTGAGAGAGAAAATGTGTGTGAGTGTGAGGATGTGTATGAGAGAGCGTGTGAGTGCGTGTGTGAGACAGAACGTGTGTGAGAATGTATGAGTGTGTGAGTGTGAATGGGTGTGTATGCGAGGCTGTGGTGAGAGTGTGTGTGTGCCTGTGTGAGAGAGAACGTGTGGGAATGTGTATAAGAGGGTGTGTAAGTATGTGTGTGGGTAAAAATGTGTGCGCGTGTGAGTGTGGAAGGGCGTGTATGTGAGTGCGTGAAGGCAGACGCGCGGTGAGCGACCTCATTATAGAACTGAACTACGCAGGTTAAACACACACAGCCCACAGTCAGGGCCAGCTCACCAGGCGGCCATAAACCTAGAAGATAAATAGGAAATCCCTAAATTACAGGGCTTTTTCTGAGGCGGGAGCGGGGCAATAAAGTGCTATCTGCACTGAGTCAAACTTGCAGTGACCCCGGGGGGGGGG
>CM053576.1:126868477-126925714 GCA_028646485.1 Cryptoprocta ferox | reverse complement strand
GGGGGGGGGGTGCAAACAGAGAAAGGACCTGTGTCTCCCCATCAGTTGTCCCATAAACCTTCCCCAAGGCTGAGAGTCTGGCTCTTGAGGCCCAGGTCAAGGGCGGGTCTCCATGACTGAAGAACGCGGAGCGTCCCGGAAACGGGCCCCTCGGCGGGGCAGCCGTCCTCGGCGGGACCACCGGGAGCCCCAGGTCAGCAGCCCCCTGTAGGGAGGAGCCCGTTCCCCGGTCACTCAGCATCACACAGGGACTTGAACCCAGGCGTCGGGGGCCAGAAGAGGCTGAAGTCAACCCTCCATTAACACGACCATTCGGGAAAGGCCGACCCTACGGTCCTACAGACGGCGCCCCATCGCCTGCGGCCCGGTGACAGAGCAGCCAGGAGCAGGGGCACGTTCTGGAAGGATGGGGCCGCAGACATGCACTCTCTGTCTCTCTCTCCCTCTGTCTCTCTTCCCTTCTCAGTCTCTCTCTCACTCACTCCCCCCCCCGCCCCATATCTCTCTCTCTGTCTCTCTCTCTCTCTCTCTCTCTGATACCTGCTTTCCAAACGACCTGTCAGGGACTTCTCTCTCCCCCACCAGACGGGTGAGCCAGGTGCCTCCAACTTCCTGCTCCCGGGACCGCCCCCTCCAGCTTCCCTCACTCCCCAGCTTCCCGGAAGGAGCAGTGTCTGCAACCCAACAGCCACACAAGACACTTGTCCCCTCACTTTTTCACAAAAGAAAAGGCCTCGGATGTCAGAGCCCGTGTGCCGCGGCCGGCGTGTGCTCCAAGCAGATCCAGGACCCAGGGACTTCTCCTGTCCCCCCGCCCCCAGCCTGGAGGCTGTCACTCAGGGAAAGTCCCTGCGGCCTCTGGCCGTGGTGCCATGCAAGGGGGGTTTTTGGGACCATAGAGGGGCGAGTGGGGGCGCCCGCAGGGGTGCCTCACAGAGAGCAGGCGCAGGAGAATGGCCCAGGACCATAGAAGCAGGTCAACAGAAGCAGGAAAAGGGGATGAGGAGATCCCAGGTTTTAAAGAGAGCCGGAGAGTGGGCCGCCTGGGGGGCTCAGGTGGTTAAGCGTCCGACTTCGGCTCAGGTCATGATCTCATGGTTCGTGGGTTCGAGCCCTGCGTCAGGCTCTGTGCTGACAGCTCAGAGCCCGGAGCCTGCTTCTGATTCTGCGTCTCCCTCTCTCTCTCCGCCCCTCCCCCACTCATGCTCTGTCTCTCTCTGTCTCAAAAATAAACTATATAAAATTTTTTTTTAAAAATGAATGAATGAAGAAAGAGAGCCAGAGGGTGACGAAGAAGTGACATTCTTTCAGCACCTGCAAATGCCGGGCCCCAGCTCACGTGCCCAGCCCCCTCCTGAGAGCCTTCGGAAGCCAGGACAGCACATCCGTTGGGCACACCAGGGCATCGACACTCAGACAGGTTAAGACGCTTGCTCGCAGTTACACAGCTAATGAGTTCCCAAACCAGGATTGAAAGCGTGGCGAGAGTCAGCAGACCGGCTGGGGATCCAGAAGGCAGGGGCAGAGGCCCGCCCGGCCCTGGTGTCCTGCTGAGTCCGTGAGGACCTTGTCCCCGTGGGGGAGCACCACCGGCAGAGTGGAAAAGGGCAGACCTCTCTGGAAGGACATCTGAGATCAGGCAGCCGAGCAGGCCCCGAGGTCCAAGGTCCGAGAGTCACAAGGCTGAGCTTCCAGAGTGTTGCTCAGCGTCCAGGGCCTCCTCCTTGATAACTCACTGTGTCCAGCGAAGGACTCAATCTGCCCACGGTTTTCCGGTTTTCGTTCTGTGACAGTGAACTCACCGAGCTCTCATTCAGTCGTGCTTGGAGAGCTGGATTTCTCACAACCCCACACCCTCGCCCACGTCACGCAGAATGTGCAGACACGTCAGCCGCTGAGGGGGGGACTGGGAGCCGGCTGGCCAGGGCGAGCGGCAGGCCTGGGAGCCTCGAAGGTGCTCGGCCATTAGGAGCTGGGGAGGAGGGAGCCCGAGTCAAAAATCTTTCAGATGATGGGGCGCCTGGGGGGGCTGAGTCAGTTAAGCACCCGACTCTTGACTTTGGCTCAGGTCATGATCTTACAGTTTGTGGGTTCAAGCCCCAAGTCAGGCTCTGTACTGGTAGTTCAGAGCCTGCTTGGGGTTCTCTCTCCCTCTCTCTTTCTCTCTCTGCCCTTCCCCTACTGGCATGCTCTGTCTCTCTCTCTCTCTCTCTCTCTCTCAAAATAAATAAACTAAAAAAATAAAATAGGAGCACCTTGGTGGCTCAGTCAGTTGAGCGTCTGACTGTGGCTCAGGTCATGATCTCACTGTTTGTGGGTTCGAGGCCCGCGTCAGGCTCGCTGCTGTTTGCATAGAGCCTGCTTCAGATTTTCTGTCCCCCCTCTCTCTGCCCCTCCCCTGCTCTCTCTCTCTTTCTCTGAAAAATAAATATATATTTGAAAAAATAAAATAAAATTTTTAAGATTGACTCAAAATCAACCCCCTCACCAGGATCTCAGAGTGTGAGCTCCCATGGCAGAGAGGAGAAGGTCCGAGGACTTTAAATCTGTTCATTCGTTTCTCCAGAGGAAAAGGGGGCCAGGGACCGACTAGGTGAGCCGTTCTCTGAATCAATGGGCTTCTCTGCATCAGGAGCAGCCCCAAGCCTGGACTGTGCTTTGCAAGGCTCAGTCCCATGTCCCAGACGTGTCAACGGCCCGACCGCCTACCCTGTGGGAGTTCCGGGGGACCAGAGTGAGCCAGGCACTTGGTACTTACAAGAGCACTTGTTTCTGGGAGCAGAATGAGGCCACGGTGACTCAGGCACACACTGGCCTCCAAGAGTTCATCCGAGGAACAGGGGAGACTGAGGAGGGGGCCGGGCACTCGTCCCATGGACAAGTTGGCCGTTCAAGATGAGAAAACCCTCCACCAAACAGTTACCTCTCACTGGGGACTGACGTTTGGGGCACAACGGTCATGCCCCTCTTTTAAAAGTCCTGGGGCTGATGCTTTACATCTGAGTTGAGAGAAAGAAAAGTTCCGCAAAGTGTTTCACAAATAAAGACGAGATAAACACCTTCGCTCTGTCTCAGCGCCGCTCTCTGCGGTTCCGATGTGCCCAATTACGGAATAAGCACCTTCCGAGGTTAAGACGCGTTGCCTGTCACCTCTAGAATTTTTTAAGTGTGAGAACATCCAGACACCGGCATGGTTCTAATTTCTACTTGACAAGTAAGGGTAGCAAGTTCTAAAATGAAAAATGTGTCAAATTCAAAATGCCTTTCCCTCCCTCCACTCTAACTGCTGGTAGCCGCCTTGCCGCCTGAGCCGCACTCCCTCTGGGCACAAATTGGGAGGGGCTGGGACAGCCCGCCCATCAGACCAGGTGCTGCTCTGGCCTGGGGTGCGCCATTCACTGCCCATGGCCTCCTTGCCACCCTGCAGAGAGGGGCGAATCCCGCCTCAGGACAGCCCAGGCCTGGATTTCTACCCACCGCCCACTTGCTGTGTGACTCTTGGCCAATTACTTAACCCTTCTGTGCCTCAGTTTCCTCATCTCTGAATTGGGGATCATCACAGAAGCCACCAAATAAATCCTTGTGAGGATTAAGTGGAGTAAGGCATGGGAATCGTGGCGTGTCGCTGAACACGGTAAGCACTCCACGAGCGCTAGCTGTGATTATAACACAAATGCATGGTGCTCAGCAAATTGTTATTGATGAGTGAAACTCATTAATAGGAATTTTAATGGGAAAGAATAAAGCCACCTATCATAAAATTCTGATTTTATCCATTTCACCTTAATGGTCACATTATAGGAATACCAAGGCAGTGGGCCAAGCATATATAATTACTAAGCGTCTCTGCACATTATACTTTGATTTAAAATTTATGTTAAAGGGCACTGAACTACCCTCGTCATGTACTAATAGTGTTACAGCAGCGTGACACTCACCTTTAAGGATCCAGGGAGCAAGATGTGTCCTCACAAAATAATAGAGTGAGTGCCAATAAATGTGCTTTATAAGATCTGCTGGAGTGGATTTCACAGATTTCTTCCCTGAAAAGTCTCAAAAGCCTATTTTCAAAAAAAAACATTTACTTTTAGAAGTCCTTATCCTGGCTGTGCCTAAAAATGGTCAACTTCATCCAAAATGATGTATCCGTTGTTCTAGAACCTGCAGGTGCCCAGGGACACGTGGAATGAGGTCCCCCCAAAAGACGGGTAAAAACACACAACAGGATCAGGGGAGATGGGAGAAGCTTTCCAGGGTGAAAGGTTTGCTCCCAGGGCCGCCTTGTCGGTCCCCCGGGGTCTGCCACCAGCCCCTCCCACCTCCTGTAACATTAACCCATCACTCTCATGTTCTCCAGACTCACACTTGCCTTTCTTTTCTTTCTTTCAATTTTATTTTTTTTTAAGTTTTATTTTTATTTATTTTTGAGACAGAGAGAGAGACAGAGTACGAGCAGGGGAGGGGCGGAGAGAGAGAGGGAGACACAGAATCGGAAGCAGACTCCAAGCTCTGAGCTTCAGCACAGAGCCGGATGCGGGGCTCGAACCACACACCGTGAGATCGTGAGCTGAGCCGAAGTCGGACGCTTAACCGCCTGAGCCACCAGGCGCACCGGGCTCTTTTGAAACCCGGTTAATCATCCGAGTGAGGCAGACGGGCCGGGTAAGAAGTGAATCCAGAAACTCCGAGGCTTCGCACACCGAGAACTCGCCTTGCTCACCCCTCGAGTGTGCAGGGCAAGGGGCCAGACCCACACAGGCTCCCACCCAGAGACCCAGCCTCGTCCACATGTGGCTTCCAGAAGAGAGCGGAGACCACACGTCAGCGCTGCACACGGCCCGCTGGCCGCCACTGCTCCATGTCCCACCTGGGGCGGAAGTGGCCCTGAGCGCCCAAGGAGACAGCGGGGAGGCTGGCTCACGGCACTCTTGTGGATCCACCGCTTCCGAGCTTGCCCTTCTAGGCCCTTCCCGCAGGCTGCCCAGCAGAGCAGCCTCTGTGCAGACCTGCCTCCTGCTCCTGCGTGCTCCTCCCCCTCGGTGAGGCTCCTCCCCTCGGTGGGGCTCCTCCCCTCGGTGATGCTCCTCCCCTCGGTGATGCTCCTCCCCCTCGGTGAGGCTCCTCCCCTCGGTGGGGCTCCTCCCCTCGGTGATGCTCCTCCCCCTCGGTGGGGCTCCTCCCCGACCCACATGCTCTCGTGCCTGCAGGCTGCCCTCAGCGCGCGGAGACCATGCCACCAGCCTGGCCCGACGTGGGATCTTCTCTGCACATGGCCGTCCCGGGCTGAACTGAAAACGCCTGGGACAGACACGGGACGTCCCTCCTCCCTCCTCCAGCCCTGACGCTGTCCTCCTAGCAGCCGCAGGCCCATCTGTGCGGCTTCCAGAGCTCGGAGAATTCGCACCCGCGGCGCCCGCTCCCCAGAGCCTGTGAGGAGCTGCTCTAAGCCGCGGGGTCCCGTGGCACCGAGACGGGCAGGTGTGAGAGTTTATTCCTCTGGGTGTGGCGCTGGCAGGGCACTGCCACACTGGCAGGGAGGCGTGAAGGCTCCAGGACCTGCCAGCTCACAGACTCCCCGCTTCTTGCGGCCCAGTTCCCACCCACGCACACGTGGAGCCCCTTCCCCGACACCCCTCGCGAGAAAAGATGGCACCCGATATATTCATCTTCTGTTCCCGCTCTAACAAATCCTCGCAAACGTGACACCTTAAATCCAGACAAATGTATCATCTTACAGCTCCGGAGGCCAGAAGTCTAACGTGGGTCTCACCGGCCTAAAATCAAAGAGTTGGGCCGTGATCTTTCCCGAGCTTTCCTTGTCTTTTCCAGCTTCTTGGAAGTCACCCACGCTCCCCGGCCTGGGTCGTTCCTCGGTCAAAGCCAGCGATGGCCGGCTGCGTCTCACACATCGTCACTCCGCTGACTCTTCCACACTTAGGGACCCTTGTGATGGCACTGGGAACCCAGGATCTAATGTCCTCATCCCAGAATCCCTGACTGAATCCTACCTGCGCAGTTCCCCTGGGCTCTGGGGCTTGGCCTGTGCTTGTCTTTATTACTGTGCCCCCCACAAGGGAAGGGGTTCCTCGGCCGTGCTGTGACTCAGGAGACTTTGGCCGCTCCAGGCCAGCTGGGTGGCATCTTTGTAATCAGTGAGCCCTGGGCCTAAGGACCCGGGGAAGGAACTTCGCAGGAACTGAGAGTCCCATTCTGAGCAGACAGACAGACAGACAGGAGACTGGTCTTCTTCTGTAGGAAGTTTAGTCCAGAAGGCAGCATTTGTGCTGCCTTGTGAATCACGCAATGGAAATATCTGGAAGGGGTGGGAGTGAGGAGGGGCCACAGCCCTCCCTGAGGGAGAGGATGATCTGGCAGAGGGGATCCTCGGGCATTGGGGACATCAGTGGGGGGTCTCCTTGTCAGGTTGGTGGCGGAGCGGACTCTTTGCGCAGGCCCTGGAGAGAGGGGTGGCGGGGCCGGGACCTCGTGGGGCGAGAGGAGAACCGCCCTGTGCAGGCTACGTGGGAAAGAGAGTGGGGCCGGACGTGTCGCAGCCGAAAGCAAAGGCGGGGTCTCAGGGCGCTGGGGGCCCGATGTTCAGCGACCGAAGTGGGGGCCTCCTGCCCCACAGCCCGGCATCTCTGAACACAGAGGAGTGATTCCTTATCACTTCAAGACCCCCGAAGTCAGGAATCACGCGATCCTACGAGGGGACAGCATCGAGTCTGCCCCCCCTGCCAGGGGAAGGCACCATCAACCCCTTTACAGAAGCCGCAAGGCGTCCAGAGCCACGGGGCAGGTAACGGTGGGGTGCGGCTGACACCCTCCTCCCTGCGGCTTCCCTGATAACCGCCCGAGAGCCCGAGCCCGAGGCGGGATCTGGGCCCCCTATTTCTTGTCGGGGCCTGCAAGCCTCCTCTCCTGTTGATTTAGGAGCCTGGGGGAGGCAGTCTAGCAGGACGGGGGTCCCGGACTGGAGCACGGAGAGCCCACCGGCCTGCACCCTCGTTCCTGGCTCGCCGCAAAGCCCTGCCAACTACTCACCCTCTCTGAGCCTCGGCTTCCCCGCCGGACAAGGGCGGTGAATAACGCCCACCTCACTGGGGAGCCCAGGGTCTCCCTGAGCACCTCGTCTCCCCCACCTTTCTCCTCCTCCTCCTCCTCCTGACCCAAGTCAAGCCAAGCCAAATTGATTTTCCTAATCAGCCTCACTAATTTCCTGTCCCGGCAGTGTCCAGAAGCCTTGTCGTTCAGGGCCCGCGGTCCGAGCTTCCTGTGGTCTTCCCGTGTGGGCCACATACCCGACGGGGCGGGTGAGCAGTGGGGTCAGCCCGGGGACCCTGGCCAGCCCCGGCCCATTGTGGTGGCGCAAACGGTTTAATTATTAACTCTTTCTCCGATGCAGTCAGCCTCCCACGCACATTCATGAGCTACTAACCCCTTCGGCTCGTTCAACATAACTCGGCCGCCCACGTTACAAGGAGACCAGCATACTTGGCTTCTGAGTCACTCACGAACACGGTATTTAATGCCTTTCCAGGGTGATTTATCGTCAGGAATCACGTATGCTCTGGGTGTCAACAGCTCCCGAGCCAGCTCGACTTCCCTCGGCCCCTGTGGGCCGCTCCTGCCCCGGGGCCGCTCCTTCTGTCTCTAGTCCCCACCTGTCACCCAGACTCGGGGGGGGGGGGTCTCCTCGGGCACCCCAGCCCTCGCCTGGACAACAGCCTGCGGCCACAGCCCCTGACACCAACCTAGTCCTTCCCTCCCCGCCCCCACTCTTCAGCACCCCTAGATCCCAAGGGAAGTCTCGAGTTTCTCCCTTCTTCTGGGAGCACAGCTGGTGCGACCGGGAAAGGCCGTTCCGTTATCCTCACCGATCCCTCGATGAAGCGCAAATGTTCTAAACACTCAGCCCCCTGGCCCGCGCTCATGCTCTCCAACCCCCCCCCCCCAGGGTGTGCGGCGCCGAACTTTCGTCCCTTCTCTGGTTTTCGAGGCCTTGCAGCAGGGGTGGCTGCAGCTCGATGCAGGCAGCGTCCTCCCCCTCCAGCATCCTCCCCAGAACCTGACACAGAATTGGTCACACAGGCAGCAGAAGCGAGGTGAGATGCTTGGTGTGTCCATCTCCTGTGGCCGCTGTGACAGGTGACTACAAACCGGGTGCCTTAAAACAACAGGGATTTAGGGGCACCTGGGTGCCTCCTTCAGTTAAGCATCCGACACTTGGTTTCCGCTCAGGTCATGATCTCAGTCATGGGATTGAGCCCCACATGGGGCTCCATGCTGAGCATGGAGCCTGCTAAGGATTCTCTCTCTCTCTCTCTCTCTCTCTCTCTGCCCCTCTTCCCTGATACTCTCTCTCTCTCAAAATAAATAAATAAACATTTTTAAAAAAAACAGGGATTTGGGGCACCTGGGTGGCTCAGTCGGTTAAGCACCCAATGCTTGGCTTCCACTCGGGTCATGATCTCACGGTTCATAGGATCCAGGCCCACATTGGGCGTTGCACTGACAGTGCGGACACTGCTTGGGATTCTCTCTCTCTCTCTCTCTCTCTCTCTCAATAAGTAAGTAAATAAATAAATAAATAAATTTTAAAAAAAGAACAGGGATTTATTTTCTCACAGTTCTGGGGGCTAGAAGTCCAAACTCAAGGTATGAGCAGGGCCACACTCCCTCTCGAGGACCTACAGCAGGACCCTTCCTTGTCTCGGCTTCTCCGGTTGCAGACAATCTTTGGCCTGTAGACGCATCCCTCCAGCCCCTGCCTGGTCATTTTTCCGGGCTTCCCTCTGTCTTCTCTGCGGGCACGTTGTCCAATCTCCCCTCTGCTTATAAAGACACCCATCAGCGGATTAGGCCCACCCACATGACCTCATCTAAACCTGATTATATTTGCAAAAACCCTAGGCCCAAAGAAGTCACACTTACTGGTGCCAGGGGTTACAACTCGAGCGTATCTTTTTGGAGCACAGCGTTGCACCCACAACACTAGTCCCGTATCTGCCTGAACCTTATCGCCACCAGATAATGCCAGCACCCCCCCCCCCATGCGGGGGGTTACCTTGCAGTAAGGAAGGTGGAACCCAGCCACTTCCTGCCACAGATTTCTCAACCTTTTTCTGTCAGGACCCACAAGACTTTCTTGCAGGTATAACTTCGGGCCCACCTGCTGCTCCGCTCACCCGTTCCTTCTTTCTCTCTCCGGAACATGTTTCCCAGTGAGGGTGGCAAATATTATATAGACAAGACCTGGAATCAGTGCTCATTTATATATCTTTTTAAATGCAGGCATCATGGGGCACCTGGGTGGCTCAGTCGGTTGAGCATCTGATTGTTGATTTCAGCTCAGGTCGTGATCTCACGGTTTGTGGGATCAAGCCCCGACTCAGGCTCTGTAGGGGGAGCCTGCTTGGGATTATCTCTCCTTCTCTCTCTTTGCTCCTCCCTCTCTCTCTTTCTCCCTCTCTCTTAGAATGAATAAACAAAAGGGGCATCCAGGTGGCTCAGTCAGTTGGGCGTCCGACTTCAGCCCAGGTCATGATCTCACTGTTTGTGAGTTCAAGCCCCACATCGAGCTCGGTGCTGACAGCTCAGAGCCTGGAGCCTGCTTCAGATTCTGTGTCTCCCTCTCTCTCTGACCCTCCCCTGCTCACACTCTGTCTCTCACTGTCTCTCTCTCTTTCTCTCAAAGATGAATAAACGTTTAAAAACTTAAACAACAACAATCAAGAACCATCAGTTTCAGTTCAGGAAGAGCCCAGTTACTCAGCGAGCATCCGCACCCCGTTCCTTCCCGCCCGGGGCGGCACAGCAGTTTCCTGAGGGCTCAGGTCTGGGGTCCGATGGTCTAGCCGAATCCCAGCCGTCTATTCATCAGCTGCACAGCCATTGGCAAGCCGTGTCCGCAATCAGAGCCTCAGTTTCTCTCCCGTGACACGAGCACCCACCTCCTGGCGCTTCGAGGATGGAGTGGAAGACGCTGGGGACCCGGGATGCACCCGGCAGCCCCCCTGGGCCTGCACCTGTCAGCTGCTACGGTTACGCAAGCCTCTCCCTGCCTGGTAGAGACTCCCACGGGAAGCCCACTGTCAAGGCCAGAGGTACTCTCTTCGGCACCTGAAGGCCTGGCTGCATTCAGCAAGATGCTATTTGCTGAGTGTTTTCAGGGCCTTCTGAGGCTCCGTAAGGCCACGTGGGTCCAACCCTCCGCACTTAGAGGCTGGAGCTCAGGGACCCGGTTCTCAGAAGACTCAGCAATGCACGGAGCTGACACCCAGCCAAATACAGAAAATGACTCCCCGCCGGCCCCTCCTCCCCCAGACATCCCCCCTGGGAGGGTGCTGAGATTTCGGGGAGCTCTGCAGTAGTAACCCCAGCCTCGGCTTCCTAGTCAGGCCACGACAGCAGACATGTTTCTAACTCAAGTGAATTCAAACTGATTTGCTCTGAAAATGCCACGGGAGGTTGTGAGAATTCGAAGACTCCGGGTGGTTGAGAATTCTGCACTCGGGAACTCAGACTCTCTGCCTTTGGCGCCCTGCGCCCCCGAGGACGCACCCACCTCACCCTCCAGGGTCTCTCTGTGCCCAGAGTTGGCCTCCAGCTGGCCCCCGGCCCCCAGCGATCCTTTGCCCAGAATCTCTGTTTTTCAAGCTCGGAAGAGATAACGCTGCTCCTGTCTTTTCTTCCTTCCCTGCGTTTTCCTCCCTCGAGTGCCTAGAATGCTCTCTGCATCTCCGTGGCCCGTGTTACTTCTGTTGACATTGCACGAAACTGGAGGCTTTTTGAAGAATCGATGGGAATGAACACGGGGAGGAGAGAGGGGCTAACATCTTACTTAGAAGGTCACGTTTCAATGGGAAGCGGCCCTGGAGGACCGGCCGTATTTCCCAGAAATACCGCTGCACAATTATTCACCACCTTCTTTCATTATCCCACACTCAACGTCATGCGTGCTCTAATTTTTCATGCTGTTCCTAGTCTACTTTATTACCGGTATGTGATTTTTCTCCCGGTGGGTGTGGCTGGGTTCTGTTGTGGGTGAGGGAATTTGTTCCCACTTACGAAAAAAAAAAACAACAAAACATTGTTTTTCTCGTTCTGTCGATGGGAAAGTGGACAGACACACAAAAAAGCAGATTTCCGAACACGGGTGACCCTTCAGCCGTTGATTTCCTTGCAGTGGCACCTGACGGGGGTGGGCAAGATGAAACCAGGGCCCCCTGGGGGGGGTGGCCAGCTCAGCCCGCTGCCATACCTGGGAACACAAACACAGCTGCTCTCTGCCTGGGTGTCCCGATGGCCGAGCCCCAGTCAGTGACCAGGGCGCTGACACAGGAGTCCCCAAAACGCACAGGAAGGGCCTTTCCGTCCGTGTCCAGGCGTTCCCTTAGCGGGGTGGTGTCCCTCCTGGTCCCGGATTCCTGGATTTCTAGAGGCCAAGGCAGGTTCTGGAGACTCATCGCCCTCTGCTACTCACTGACCAGTGTTAAATCAGAGCAGCTGATTTTGGGTCCCGAATTCCTGACCTTAGAATCAGAGAACTGACAGGCTATATAGCCCCAAGGTCTCTCAGAAAAGGCATCCTCAGCTCTGAGTTTCTCCATGAATTTAGCTTTGCTGAAGCCCGTCCCCACGAGCTATAACTTCTGTGCCCCCCAAAACCGTGAAGGCCCCTCAGCAATATCGACTTTCCAAGACTCAAGCCATTGTGGGGCAACTTTCCCCCAAGCCCCCCACCCCCCACCCCCCTCTGTGGGTACAGAGCTGGCACCCCTGTGACCTCAGGAGTCACTCCTTGAAGGGGTCCCCTAGGAAACAAATCTCTGGAGCCTCAGGGGCTCCAAAGGCAGCCTTTTAAAACCCTCCAAATACTGGAGGCGGGTAATCTAACCCTCCTTGCTGATAAGCTCTCCCGCACTGTCCTTTGCCCGAATACAATGGCCCTCATTAGCTTTCACTCGGGGCTTTGAACTCCACACAAAAACCTGCCCTCCCGCCCTCCCCCCAGGGCCTGCCACAAAGTCAGGATTTCCTTTGTGGGCTCTTGTTAAGGTGTTTATAATGGAGCTTTTTTTCTGCTCTGTACCCTCACCCTCTAAGTGAAATCTCAGTCGAGGAGGATGTTCTGTTTCTCGAATGCCAAGGCCTGAGCGTAGGTAAGTCGCTTGTGAGCGGGACCCGGTCTGGGTGCGCCAGCGGCGACAGGGGACAGGGGACCGGGAAGGTTGTGCGCTGGCTGCAGTGGGAACACGGCTGGGAAAGGGGCCCCTGGCACCAGGTCTCCCTCTGGCCCTGACCCACCTACAACCCACAAGGTGTGTTCCAACACATCGTTGGGAAGTAGAATGACGCACATGCAAAATGCCTTCGTCCCTCACAAGGCCTGATGAGCTGTCCCGCAGCCCCGCTCACCCACAGAGTTTGATTTCATTTTTGGACTTGCTGGCCTCTCTCTCTAATGATGTCACTGTGGGTGCTGAGTCCCGGAGAGGGGGCGGGGCGGCTCCAGGGGGAAGAGAGGCCAGACAGAGAGTCCTCCAGACCAGGTGAGCATCCAGAGTGGTGCAGGGGGGCACCAGTCTAAAGTCACCCTCCTCCCAGGGCTCCTGGGGGGCTCAGTTGAGTGTCTGACACGCTCAGGTCATGATCTCACAGTTTGTGGGTTCGAGCCCAGCGTCAGGCTCTGTGCTGACAGCTCAGAGCCTGGAGCCTGCTTCGGCTTCTGTGTCTCCCTCTCTCTCTGCCCCTCCCTGCTCACACTCTGTCTCTCTCTCAAAAATAAATAAACATTAAAAAAAAAAAAAGTTAGCCCTCACCCCTCCATCCCTGTGCCCCTCCACCCGCAGGCCTCCACTCTCCATCACGCTAACCTCTGCTCCCTGTGGCCTGGCCCGGGCCCAGTCTGGTCAGCGCAGAAGAGAAGCGACAGGTGCCGAGGCAGTGGCCCTGCCCCACCCTCTGTGGACATTTCTTCCTCTGTCAGATGCAGGCATCGAGGCCCTAGACCAGCTCAAAGGGCCTCCTGTGCGGGCAGGTGCATTCTTTAAAAATAATGATTTGTGACCCCAAGTGAATACCCGATAGACTTTCAAGCGCGGGATTACATCACAGGGACAGTTGAGAAGAAGGCACGTTGAAGCCGGCTGCCCCTCGGCCCTCCCTCCTCAGCTGTCCTGATTTTCACAGCAGCTTCCCCTCCCCACCCAGCACCTTCCACGGGCCCCACGCCTCTCCGATGCCTCTATGTCAGCGCTGCCAGAACTTCCTCGGAGACGAGGCAAGAGCGGAGGGCTGCCTGTAAGCCCGTGCGTTTGTGCAGCTGGGGCCTCCTGGGTCCCGGGAGCCCCCGGGTCGCAGAGCCCCGTGTCTGCCCATGCTGAGGAAGCACACCTCCCGTGGCCTGTCTGTGGCACAACCCCCCGATAGAATCAACACACCCGGCGCAGCTACGAATTGTTAGATTGGCCGCTGTCTGTGCGTGGCCCGGGGTCCCCCTGAGTCGTATTATCTTGGTTCTGTCACTGAGCTCTTGTCCAAGCGACTAGGCCATGTGTAATGGGATCACGACACTTCCTGGGGACCGCCAGGAGGCCTCTGGGAACTGCCAGTGTTTTCCCTAGAGCTGCACCTACCGTAAGCAGATCCAGGATGGGGAGGAGGAGGAGGAGGGCCCGTGATACGACTAAAAGTCTTTCCAACAGACTTTCTCTAGGTTTGTTTTTAGTCAAAGAGTGTGTCCAACGCGTGCTTCACACCTGTTTCATAAGGGAATGCTTATCATCCTATATACGGGCAACTTTTCAACAAGTCATATTCCAAAACGCAAGGTGTATCCACAAGGATAATGGAGCATAATTTAAGGAGTCGCAAGGCCTCAGTTAAAAATCTTACCAGAGGTGAGGGGCGCCTGGTGGCTCAGTCGGATAAGCGTCTGACTCTTGATCTCGGCTCAGGCCATGATCTCACAGTTGGTGGGATGGAGCCCCACGTCGGGCTCTGAGCTGACAGCGTAGAGCCTGCTTGGGATTCTGTGTCTCCCTCTCTCTCCGCCCCTCCCCCTCTTGTGCTCCCTCTCGCTCGCTCTCTCTCTCTCTCTCTCAAACTACAGAAGTAAATATTTAAATATATATATATAACCAGAAGTTAGGACAGCCTCGGGTCTATATCATGAGGGCACCATCCGCCCACAGGGCTGAGCACACACAAGCCCTACAATAAGGTGCCAAATGCCAGCATCCAACACTGAGATGATTCCTCAGGCTGTGGATTGTTCTGGCTTCCTACTTCTTTCCCCTGTTTTCCTTCCCCCAGGCTCCTAGCTGGAAGATGAGGGAAAATGCAAAACCATTGGTGTCCCAGGAAAAGACCCTGAAAGAACACACCAGTCTGCTGTTTGGAACCGACTCGTCTGTCCTTGACCAAGCTCCCAGTATAGTCAAGCCACCAGCACGGGGCCCCGTGCCCAGCACCAGCCTGGACCCTGGGCAGTCACAGGGAATGTTTCGAGTGCATCTCCTATCACCCTAAGGCAGGTGATCTATCTAGTTCAGTGGTTCTCAACCAGGGGTGATTTGGGTAATGTCTGGAGACATTTTTGCGGGTCACAATGGGAGAAGGGTGCTATTGGCATTTGTGTAGAGGCCAGGGACGCTGCTAAATATCCTACAGGGCAGAGGCTAGCCCCCGACCACAAAGAATTATCTGTTCTTGGGACGCCTGGGTGGCTCAGTCGGCCAAGCGTCCGACTTCAGCTCAGGTCATGATCTCGCGGTTCATGAGTTCAAGCCCCGCATCGGGCTCTGTGCTGACAGCTCGGAGCCTGGAGCCTGCTTCGGATTCTGTGTCTCCCTCTCTCTCTCTGCCCCTCCCCCGCTCATGCTCTGTCTCTGTCTCTCAAAAATAAGTAAACATTAAAAAAATTTTTTAAAAAGAGAATTATCTGCTCTAGTTGAGTTGAGGAGACAAGGTGAGGTGAGCACACCCCATCCCAGCCACAGCGGCTCGGCGGGGCAGGGAGGTGAGCACGGGGGCGTCCGCACACTCAGCAGCCACTCTCTCCAGCGGAGGCGTGAGGCTGTGCCGTGCCCATGGTTGGCAGGGCTTTTTCTGCCCCCTCCCTCTTAGACATGAAATCGCCTGCTCTCACAGCTTTAAATTAGGAATATTTGGTGGTATGATCATGTATGTTTAAAACCAAACAGAAATTTCCCGTTCCCCAGCACAAAATAAAATTCAAGTTTATAAAAGGGCCTGTAAAATCTCATAATCAAGCCCATTAGCCAAGCAAAATGCTCCGCTTTGCCTCTGTGGTGTTTAGCTTTCTTTTCTCAGCGTCGCTTCATTAGCGCGCTTTTAATGGATTTCTTCCAGCCTGCTTCTCAAAATTGCTTAAAAAGAAAACACGCGACTTTAAAGTACAAGATACCAGGGAAATACCCCTCCCCCTTTAAAGATGGAGGGGCTCTGGGAGAGCGGAGAGTGGGGGGCGAGGGTGGGGGGCGTGGAACAGCATGGCCCCCAGACACCGTGTCTTACTGGAGCGCTGGGATCCTCCACTGCATTTTTGCTCCCTGGCCTCATTGCTGGCCTCGCTAATTTCCAGCTCTTTGCTGCTTCAGGAGACCAGATTTTCTTGATTAATAACAAAAGGTTTTGTTGGGCTCAGAGCTGTTTCCCACCATCTCTATGCAAACCCCAGCGACACAAACTGTGTACATTAGCATTTCAAGGCACTTCCTATTACGGACGGTAAGAAAAGCCTCTCTTGGTGGGTAAAATCCATTTTGTCCTCTCTTGTGACATCTGTTCTAACTTTTAAAGCCAGAAAGGAAACTAGATAATGCCAGAGCCCTTTGATTTACAGCACTTGCCCTCCGGCCGCGGCCGCGCTCTGAGAGCCCGAAGCCTTTCTGGACGAACACAGATTCCCTTCACGCCGGAGAGGACTCCGGAAGTCGTTCCGAACTCGTTCAAACTTTTAATTGTCTTTTTTCAGGATTTCTTGACTACGTGTTCATTCACTTCTAAAACTCACGAAGCCGGGGATCTTAAAACTTCACATTTTTGGAAGAAACATGGAAATGTTTGTTGCTGCGGCCGCTGTGGGGTTTCCCGTCAGTTTTCCCCCCAGAGCGGCGTCGGCTTTAGCAGAGTGAGGGACGTGGAGGCAAATTCGTCGAGGCAACTGAAGTATGTCTACGAATAGGGAGGGAAAGCCCCACAAGTGAAGGGATAAAAAAAAAAGGGAGAGACAGAAGCCCATCACATGGCTGCCTCCTCCTCCCATCTGCGCTGGGAGCTCTGGGGTCCCTCACACTGGTCATCCCCGAAAACAAAGCGGACGGCAGATTCCAGCCGGTTTTCCATTCACTATTCATTCAGGGGTCCATCCGCTCCATATGCATTCAGCCAACTGCTGTGTTCAATCAGGGTCCTCTCCCAGGATTGACATGGTAATGAAGTCATAGTGCTGCTCCGTGAAAAGGCCACCGAGATATGCCCTTCTCTGACAAATCCACCCTTTTCACCCCATTGAGGTCCGAAAATTATCTCATAACATTGCCACATCTGTGCACAGGGCCCCTGCCTTTTGGAGCTGGGCCTGTTTATCACTGTGCCTCCCACGCAGGCTCCCTCGTCGGGCTCCTTCCCACAGCCCCGGTGCTCCAGCCTCCCTAGAAGACCTGAGGCTTGGATGCTGGGCCCCAGGAATTTCGGGGCGATTTAAGGCTGGGCTGCAGAGGTAGAATGACGTCAGGTGAACCTGCCATCAGAGAGTCCAGCAAGGAAGCCAGACCAATAACGGGGGGGCAGGTTGTGGGAGGACTGGGAGGGGGGAGAGGTTAGTGGATGCGTTTTGCTTAGACTCTAACAAATGACATTTGCTCAACTAATAAGGATATTTGAACTTTATTTAAACTGGCCCAGGTCAATAAAATCTGAGGGGAAGCAGGGAGGTTGGGGGGGATTTATAGAGAGACTACACCATCTGCAACTGATATGTGTTCTGCCTGATACAATGATTTCCTTTAATTTGATTTGACATTTAAGAGCCTTTTTTGGAAGAGGAAATGAATATTTCTATATTCTATTTGCAATAACCTCACCTGACTCTGCACAGCGCCAAGAAGAATAAATGTCACGTTCGTTGCAAACCGTTGTGGGCCCTCCTGGAAAAGGGGGCAGGGAGGGGCAGGGCGGGGGTCTTCAGGAGACGTTCCCTGGGCGTATCTGAGGGCCCGTGCGGGCTCTGAGCACCCAGGTTTATTTTGTTTTGTTCTCTGTGTCCAAATTCAGGTGATGGTTTGGAAAAGAGCTCTTGACCACGTATGAGATGCAGTCGTGGCCGCCCACGGGGACTGGAGAGTGGCTTGTTTAGACAGGCGACCGGAAGCCAGGCTTCTATCGAGGGGCAGCAGAGACACGAGGCCAACACGGCCCCGGCCCTTCCCCAACACCCCCTTCCCTCTTCAACACTTGTCAAAGGCCTTTAGGTCAAGAGTTAACTGTTCTGACATCACATGCAGACACATGTTCCTTCCGTCATCCTTGAAAAGGGAGCTCTCTGCCTGCTGACCTCCAGGGCTCGCAGCCTGAGGGGACGAAACAGCAAGAGGTCGAGGCCTTTGGTGGTTACCTCACTTCCCTGGGCCTCTGCCCAGAACATGGGGATGAGACCCACACAGGATGTGCCTCACAAGTGTCTTCCATGGGGCTTCCCCCTGCCGTCCCCCCAGTCACGAGCTGGGCTCACCTGGGGACCCACAGCTGCCTCCTAAAACCACGTTCTCAGAACCATTCAGCCCCCAGGTCAGCCTCCGCTCAGCAGCCCACCAGGCTTCCAAAACTGTGGACTCAGGGCCAGACTGGCGGCTTGATCTTGCGCTTCTCGCCCCCACAACCGTCAGAGGACACATCACTGTTGTTCAAGCCACCCAGCCAGCAGTACTTTGTTCCAGAAGGCCTAGCAACCCCGTACAGGGTCTGCAGGGCCAAGGGGACCTGCTTCCGGAGGGGGTGGCGGGGAATGTCCTGACTTCAGAACCAGGCCTTGAGTACTTGTGACCCCAGAAATCCCAGCCCAGTGGGTCCAGCCCTGCTTCCAGGGCCTGAGCAGGCCTCCTCACTGGGCACGTCCCAGACTGAGGGACCCCCAAGGCCAGAAGATCTGCTTTCGGTGGGGTGTGGGTCAAGAGTTTGGTCAAGGGCTGGGTGTGCACAAGCCACTTGCCAGGCCCTTTGTGACTATACAGACCCAAGGGTGGGGGACTGTGGGCCAAGGGACCCTGCCCCCTCCCTTGCCCTGGGTCCCCTGGACATCAGAAGTGGGGGATTGCCCGTCTAATCTTGCACCCTTTCAGCGCCCACCCCCCCCCCCCGCAACCCAGGGCAGCAGTGTCAAGGCAGAGGGAGGAACCAGGCCTCACAGGTGCTTCCCACCATGACAGGGGACTGCGGACCCAGGAGAATGTCCTCATTCCCAGTTTCCCCGACAGGCTCCCCTGGTTTATTGTTTCATCAGGACCCGCTTTCCCTCGAGTGGCAGCCGGGCCCTCAGACAAGCAGGCAACGCTGGTCAGGGGCTGCGGGAAGCCTCTGGGCCCCGCCACACAGTCAGCAGCCCGGGGCCCAGCCGCCCTCCTCCCGCAACCCCAACAAGCATGAGCTTCGCTGCAGGGGCTGGGGGCCTCCCCGCAGAGTCCTCCCCACAGTGCCTTCCGTGTACCGTCCGGCGCCTCTGCAGACAGTGGAAAGCGGGAGTTGAGAGCTGTCCCCTCGCCAGGCCCCACCCCAGCCAGACTCTGCCCGACAGGGCCATGCCCACAGCAGCCACATGACAGGCCACGCAGGGCACGTGGCGGACTCCTCTGAGGCCACAAACAGCGCTGGGTTTCACCAGCAGCCCCTCCTCCCCTACTTGTCCCCACAGCCTGCCGGGTCCCGACCCCACCTAGCGGGGCCCACAGGACCAACCGCTGCAGGATCGCCTGAGGTGGGAGAGGCGGGAGCACTGAAGCACCCTGGCGACAGGCATCTCCGCAGGCCCCGGCTCCTTCTCCACACATCATCAGCTCTGTCCTTCCCAGGTGTGACAGCTAACCCCTGAGCCCGGTCCTCCTGCAAGAGTCTCACCCACCCCACGTCCATCTTCACCAATGGAGAAACCTCTCTGCCCCAAGGAGCACAGGGGTCCACGGCGCTGCGGATGGGCCGTAGAGAAACTCGGGGGACATCTCCTCAGATGGGGGGGACCACACCTCTTAGACCTGCAGCCCCAGCCAGGTCGTCCCCCGTTCTGGACGCTCAGAACCGTGCCCAGTAGACCAGTTGCTGTCATTGGCCATCATGTTGGGGGACTTTCCGGGACGGTCGTAGACAACCAAACCATCGTCAGGCGGCCTGGAATCATTCCTTGGATGCTAATTTACTGGTGTTTTTGTTTTTGTTTTTTGTTTTCCCATTTTATGAGCTTCCTAAATCATTGCTCATTGCTTCTGCAGAAGTCCAGCATATAATAGCCAAACAGTGTGTGCACTGTAGTCTCATTATAAAACCTATTTATCTTCCTCAAATATCCCAGAGCAGTAAAACTAAAAATATTATCCAGTTATTTTGGCTGGAGTTAACAATAGCCTTTCCACTGCATTTAGCTTCCTCATTTCTTTGACCCGCGTTTAAAGGAAAAAACATACGTACAGATCACTCTGAAGATGTCCTTCTTGGAAAAATGTCACATAATCATGACTTCCCTTGTTTCTGTCAATATCTTCCCTCTCCCGGGGCATTCGGTGCCTTCTGGTTCCTGAGTCCCCTTACCGAAGGTCCCTGCCTTTCCTGATTGTCCCCTCCCAATGCATTTACACCTGTGTTTTGACAGCACAACCCACTTATCTCCGGGTCCACCAAACCCAATGGTCGGTCAGCAAGTATTTGTTGAATGAGCTGTACATGGTGTGTGCTTTCCAGAATGCCTCCCCTACCCCCGACCCCGTCCCCTCCCTACCCAGCCACAAGACTTCCTGTTATGACAGTCCCGATTTTCCAAATTCCTGCATTCCCACCCTGGCCCGCTCCACAAGCCCCACGGCCACAGGAACAGAGAAAAGGACTCACACATTGCCAGTTTCTTTTTTCAAACCCATAGGGTATTAATACTTAGCAAAACCATTTGAGGACCTAATAACTCCATGTTAATCGCTCAGTGGGTGCCCACCAAGCATGCTAAGAAAACCATGCAAGACATAACTGAATAAAACATGGTGCCCAGCCTGGGAGAGCTCCCCATCTGGTGGGGAAAACAAATCTGGATGCGAGGAAAACGTGCGCTGGGGGCGAACAGGGTTAGGGCGCAGGTGGGCACACGTGCTGTGGGTGTGTGGGAGGGAAGACGATTTCCCAGAAGTGAGAGGAAGCGTTTTAATGAAGGGCACATATGAGCAGGCCGTTGAAGGATGATGAAATTGTGCCAGAGGGCGGAGAAGGGGAACCAGGCAGGGGGGTCAGGAGAGGCCTGAGCGAGTCTATTTTCTCCACCTCCATCAATGAATCTGCTGGTATTGACAGTGAATAGCACAGTGAGACAGCCTAGAGCCAGGACTAGGATGAGGGTGTGGGGGGCCTTGAGTGCAAAATTAAAGAGTATGCCAGAAAACTCAGTGGTCAAGATAAATCATATTCTAATGCAGTATTTAAGAAATCAAGGGGAGCCTGGGTGGCTCAGTCGGTTGGGAGTGCGACTTCATGATCTCATGGTCCGTGAGTTCAAGCCCCATGTTGGGCTCTGTGCTGACAGCTCAGAGCCTGGAGCCTGCTTCGGGTTCTGTGTCTCCCTCTCTCTCTGCCCCTCCCCTGCTCGTACTCTGTCTCTGGCTCATTGTCACTATTGAAATGCAACCCTTTAACTGTGCACAGGCTACGGATATTTGTGCGCTTGTTTTTACCAATAATGCTCTTCATTTTATTCCTGGGGAAAATGAGGGAGGGGAAAAAAAGAACAAGAAGACCGTTGGAACCGAAAGCTCATTCATTCCCGCCTTGGTCTCCAGCAATCTCTTCTGTCTAGAAATCCCTTCCACCTTTTGGAAAAATCAAAACATTTCTAGCTGAATACCTCAGATCAAGAGCTGGAAGCCTTCCTTCACGCTGACTACCGTTCAACACCCTTTTCCTCTGTTACCCAAGGAACAAGCAAATGCACAGCGCGGCCCCGGCGGAAGTGTGTGCATCCTGCCGGAAGCTGCAAAGCTGGGCAGGAAATTGCAATTACCAAGAAGGCTGGGCCTCAGTAGAAGCAACGAGGCGCTGGCCCAGTAAACCCCCGGCTTATCAAAGGAAGGTGTATGGGGCTGAAGCCGGTCATTAATTGCATTGTAGGTTTCAAAGGAAAAGGAGGAGGCAACACCAGTTTTGTTGGTTCCTCAGCCTTTTCCCTAAAGGCACAGACAGAAACTCGATAAGCCGCTGCCAGGCAGGTCCACCAAAGCCCCTCCCTTTGGGAATGGAGCCTTCCAGAAAGCCTGCCCAACATTTCCTCATTACAAGTTATGGTCAAAACCCTTTATCCTCTACCAGGACTCCTTCTTCACTTTCCCAGATAATTAACGCTTCGGATGAAGTTTCTTACTCTTGGATCCCGGCCAAGAAGTGTACTTATTTTTAGAGTTGGAGGAAGATTTTTACATTTCTCTGATAGGCTCCCATTTCAACGCACTCTAAACAAAACTTACCAGAAGCAACTAAATATTTAAAATGGGCATTTCAGTAAACGCCACTCGATTCAGTTCTGCAGACAGAACAGGACAACATAGGGGAAAACCTTGGGGGGTAGAGAAAGCTGCGAGGCCTCGAGATCTGCCCTGGGGGAGGACAGGGATGCACCTGTCTGCTATTTACTGGAGTGTTCTCTGGGGATGCTGGCAGCAGCCACCGTGGCTGGCCACACACATGAGCTGATTTGCTTTCTGGACCATTGGTTCACTCGTGTGAGCCAGGAGCCTGGGCTCCCCATTCAAAGCCCACAGATGCCTACTGAAGCGGAACATAAAGGGAAAAGCTCAGAGGAAAAGGTTTCTCCCTTCCATGACCCTGAAAGAGACCCAATCGTAGCCTGCAGGGCTGGATGGAAAGATTTAGACAAAAATCACAGAACAGGGAGTACAAAAGGTCACTCTCCGTTTCCACGGCACGATGCAGAGCTCATTCGCCTCGGAGTCAAGAAAGCTGTACTGGAATCCTACTGCAATATACCTGCTGTATTTCTGAGGTCCACTGTGAGCCTCAATGCCCTCGTCGGGACAAGGGCTGGGGCTGATGGAGTGCCTGACGTGCCCTCCCGCCCATCTCCTGCTCACCACGATCCTCATTCCCTTGGCCAGTGCCTCCTCTTCCACTCCCTCCAAGGAACCCTCCATCCAGGCTCCGGAGATTTCTCTCTGAAGAGTAAATCTCACCTGGTTCCTCACCTGCTCCAAAATCAGCGCTGACCAGCCACATACAAGGAAGGCCCCTGCCCACAGGGTCAGCTCCACACTCCTGAGTCCTCCAAGACGCGCTCGCCAGGAGCAGGGCTCTTCGGTGCCCTCCCTGCTTCTCTCTGCTTGAATTGTCAGCCCAGAGCTCAAACCACCAAAAGGAAAATACCAGTGCTCACCTCCGGAGCAAGGAGGACATTCGGTAAATCACCCAAGGCATTTATGACATTAGGCTTACCTGTCGTCATGATGGCCAGCATAATCGCCCACCACACCTACCCTCTCGTGAGGCCCACCTTCTCAGGAGGTCTCGTCTCCCAGCCCCACACTCTCCAGGTGGGCATTGGCCCCCTACCCTGGGCTTCCCGGCACCCAGCTTGCCTCTGTGCCAGAACTTACCCTGCTGCACTTACACATTTGTTCACCTGCCTCGCCAGAAATTTGCATCTTCCATTTTTGCTCCCTGTGCCCCTATTCTAGTAGTTGCCACAGCACAGATGCTCAAATTGAATGAATGAATGAATGAACATGTCTATCCTATAGTGGGTGCTCAGCTGTTAGTTTATTGTTGAGTCTCTTCTTAAAGATATTTGCCTATGATACAACTCAGCAGCCTGCTCGCCTGGGCTTGGGGGCTCTGAGTTCCTTCAGGACCATTCCTTGCCCAACTGTGTCCTCCCCGCCCCACCTCTGGCTCACCCCAGAGGAGTGGAGGGGTGAATCTGTGTGGCACCTGCGCTCGATTCTCTCCATCCACCCCAAAACACTGACTTTCTCGCCACATCTTAGTGCTGACGCTTCCCACCAGCTTGTTCAGAAAGCAGAAGGCTCGATTTCCCCTACAGGTGACGTTCTATGCGTCCCTTTCAGAAAGGAGGCTTGGGTCTGACTTCCCGGCCATGGTTCAGCACAGCCTCTCTGCTGTGTGGCTAGTTTGTTTTCTTTCAGCCTTGTAGGAAGAGTTACATGGGCCGGAAGGTCTCGTGATGCGTTACCGTCCCCTTCACACACTTCTTTCCCCGGATGGAAGCTGAGAATTTCTGTGCAGAACAGGACATGGGCAGGCTGACACCTTTCATAATCCTTGATGTTTCCCCATCATTCCTGACCTTTCCCCCAATTAAATAACCTCAATTCTTCATCTTCAAAAGGATCATTAATTTCGCAAGAGGAGAGAAGTGTCTGGAACATGGAGAAGGCGAGGAGGGAGCCAGCTTGGTCCTGACAGCGAGAAAGATCCAGGAGGGTTTGTGAGCAGTGTTTTATAGGGGAGGGGAGGAGCCAGACATGAAGATTTAGCGCCAATGTCATTTTAGTGCAAATGTCAGTGGCACCTCCCTCCCCCGAGGCAAATTCCCAATTCCTGATCAGTCATGGACTAGCTCTGACAAATCTGTTTTCTCCCTCCCTTTGGAAATGGTAGGGATAACATTCAAAATTCAGAGACGTTTCCAGGGGCGCTTGGGTGGCTCAGTCGATTAGGCATCCGACTTGGGCTCAGGTCATGATCTCACGGTGCATGGGTTCAAGCCCCGTGTCGGGCTCTATGCTGACAGCTCAGAGCCTGAAGCCTGCTTCCGATTCTGTGTCTCCCTCTCTCTCTGCCCCTCCCCCGCTCATGCTGTCTCTCTCTTTCTCTCAAAAGTAAATAAACATTAAAAAATCTTTTTAAGAGATTTCCAAAACCGTTAGTAAGTTTGGGCGATAAGACAGGAACAGACAGGCTGTGGCAGCCAGGTCACCCAGCAGGTCACCCAGTCAGTTTCCCTGCCTGACTTCACTGTTGCCTCGTCTCGGGAAGTGAGTTAAGTCAAGCTAACTTCCACGTCCTGCCATCTCATAAAGCCAATTGATTGAAGCAACAAAATACCAGCCGACGTCTGCCTTTTGGTCTCCCTGCTTTCCGGGTACCACAAATCCAGAGGGGCCACAAGTCTCCCCACCAGGGCCCTCCTACAGTCCAAAGGTACCACGGAGCCAGCAAACCTGGCGGCTGGGCTCTGGAGGTCTCAAGGCTCAGGTGGAGTATTCCAGAACTAAAAGCCTTGTGTCAACTAACTAAGTCAGTCAACACTTGACGTAGCTCTTCAATCCAGAGAAAGAAATATGTGCATCCGGGTCTATTTGTATGTACATCTGGGTCTTTTTGTTTCTTATGATGACTACCTGTGAACTGGGGATGTGTCTTTTATTCATTATCATTTTCCTTCTGCTGAGAATAAAATAAAGTATTGCTCATTCAGTGAACGTTCATTGAGGTCACTTAGGTGCTCGGCTGGAGCCAGGTACTGGGGGGAACGACAGTGAATGACACCGAGTGGGTCTGGAAGGAGCGAACTGTGTTGAGGGGAAGCAGACGTGGGGCCTTGATGCAGGAAATGGCCTCTTCTAAGTGAAGGCCTAGGCCACAAAAGGTTTTGCAGATCTGA
This sequence comes from Cryptoprocta ferox, assembly GCA_028646485.1. Classification (NCBI taxonomy): domain Eukaryota; kingdom Metazoa; phylum Chordata; class Mammalia; order Carnivora; family Eupleridae; genus Cryptoprocta; species Cryptoprocta ferox. Next base: position 126,900,807 of record CM053576.1, on the reverse strand, counting down.
GTCTTCAAGGAGAGATCTTCCCGCTGGGCTGGGGAGTGGCCGAGAGCCGGGCCGCGGGGATCTGGAAAGGCCGGGGAGCTCCAGCGGGCAGTGGGCCACTGTGCTGAAGGCTGGGTTTTCTGTCCCCGCTGGGCACCACTCAGGGGGGATCTGTTCAACCCCAGCTGAGGAGAAAGGGGATGGGCTCTTCAATCAGGACAATGTGTGTCAGCGGCCCCTCCCCTCTGACAGAGCCGCCCGGCCCTCTGGGTCATGCTGTGTGTGCCCCTGAGCATGTGGCCTTGTCCCAGGTGAACACACCATCCCCGTGATCCCTCCTGACTCTGAGATTCCTTCACATGCCTACTCCCCGTCCCTGGAAGACACTGGAGTAGGTAGAAGGATCTCCCTTCCTGGAGAGACGTAGGAAGAGACAAGTTAACGAAGGTCAGCCGCTCATCTCGAAGCATCCGTGATGGTCACAGCGGGGGACAGGAGACGAACAAGAAGTGCATCTATCTCCAAGGTGTCGCTGTGGCCCAGCGGGGTGGACGGGACCCCCACCCCCACCCCTGGAAGTGTAGGAGCCAAAGATGGTGCTGCCCCTGCCTGAGGGCACCCAGGGAGGCCTTTCAGAAGAGAAGCTTTGAGAACCAGTCTCCAAGGCCTCCAGTGAACAGGTGGGGAAGAGGCATTCCAGGACCTGTGGGCACAGGTGCAGGGGCGAGACAGCCCAGACCCGAGTGACAGGGTGGGGGCTTCCACAGAAAGTCCTGCCGCTTCCTGTCAGCTATGAGGAGCTGTTGAGAGGCTTGGAGCAGGACAACGGCAGGATCCCAGTTTTGCTAGAAGGAACTTACTCTGGCTTTATTTGTGTTGAAGAGACTGGCTGGGAGAAAACCAAAAGGTCCCCCAGAACTCGAACTGAGAACCCACCTCGTCCTCACATAGCTGACTCCCACCCTCCACCCCAGGCCGTCCTTCATGCCTAATTCTACTTACCGTTAACTCCAGGGCCTCGGAAGTCACTCTTTCTGGTGCCCATAGATCATGGTGAGACACCAATGGTTTATAACAATTGTGTGTTGTGTTTTCACTTATTGCAACATGTTAGTGGAGATCCTTCAAAACTACCCTCAACCAGTTCACAGGTGGGTATCCACACTGCACACTTGCCCAGGGCAGCAGGCAGGGTTCACACCTGCTTACTGTGGCTGTTAATGGTACCCACGTCCCCCTTGCTCTCCCTAATGTCCTGCTTTAGAAAACAAATTATGTATGTGGTCACCCTAGTCCTGACACCATCACTTGAAAATTCAATGCTTGGGTTTGTGGGGGGGACAAGGGAGTGCATGTGTTAGGCGAGTCTGTCCCCATGTGGTCTTGCTTGTGAGCTCTGGGGAGAAGAGAAAGACCAGGCCCCACTCAGCTCCTGATACGTCAGCACGACACAGGCTAGCCTGCATAGACATTGCAAATTTCCCCTCTGCCCAAGCCTTGGGCAAAGACTGAAGAAAAAGGGAGCTATGTACCCGAAATTCTCAGAAAAACTCCAACAATTGGGGTGAACCTAACTGGAGGTGGCATAAGAACTCATTACCCCCAGCACCCCTGCCCCTGGCAGCCTGGGGAGGCAGAGGAAGGGGCTGGTGGGGGCGGGGCACAGCACTCCAGGTGGGAGGCCCCCTCCTCCCGGCTCTGTGAGGATCTCTGCCAGAGGCCAGGGCTCCAGACCCTGCTCCCCGCTCCCTCCCGCAGACATCTGCTGAGGCAGCTGAGGGGCTCCAGGCCTCTGCTGCTCAACTGTAACTTGAAAATGGCACAGAGTGACCTTTCAGGGGTCTTTTGCGCCAAGACCATTTTGTGAGTCCATGAATGTAACAATTAAATGTCCAGTCCTGATAAGACCACAACCACCACCTCAAGAGCTGGGGCCTTGGACTTTCACCTGGCACTTCTGACTGTTTTTCTTTCCCCCCAAGCAGACGCTCGCTAACACCATCTCTTAGTCCAGCCAGGGGTGCCTGGCTGGGGGTCTCAGCGGACCCGGCCCCCGGGGACCCAGACAGTGGCTGACGGCTGTGAGCTGGAAACACCGATGGGCACTCTGCTCCCTTTCTTCCAAACTCCGGTCCAGCCAGGTCCCCAGTGGTTTTGTTGATATTTGGTTTTAAGCTCTGGGTGACACACCCTATTTCCTGTGCGTGTGCCCGTAGGACACGGATGTCACCAGCCACCGGCTTCGGCATGCCCACGGTAAAATCTGAGCTTGCCGGGGAGGCTGGCAAAGGAGAGCGATGTCCCTTCGTCACTGCTGTCTGCTCCAGCCCAGTGGTCCTCACTCTTGGCGAGCATCGGACTCCCTGGGAGGGCTGGTAGGAACCGACCCCTGAGCCCGCTCCCCAAAACTGATTCGGCAGGCCTGGGCGAGGCCCGAGAATTTGCATTCCTGACAAGTCCCCAGTGATCCCGCTGTCATGGGCCACACTGAGAGGGGCTGCTCCACCGTATGGAGACAACAGGTAGCTCTGGCTTCTGGACGCTGTCCCACCTGCCACCCCCCTCCCCCCCGCCAGGTGTTCTGCTAAGTAAGGGAGCTCCCAGAACTCTCCCAGCCCAGCCCTGGCTTGAGGGCGAGGCTCTTAGGTGGGAGGTCCACCTTGGGGGCCAGGAAAGATTTTAGTGGAGGTGGTATCTGAGACTGAAGGACAAAAAAGGGCAGGCCGTGAAGGGGGGGAGGGGATGAAGGGAATCCCTTGTAAGCACACCCCTGCCCAGCGCCCATGAGAACTGGGTGCCCTGGGAGCAGCGTGCAAAGCAGCGGCGGGGGGAGCAGGTGGTGGCAGCGAGGCCAGAAAGTGGATCAGGGCAGACCCGGCTGGCCAGAGTCTGTACATGGTCCAGAAGGGGAAGCTGGGAGGGATCAGAGGGGCCGGGCTGACGACTGGACATGGGCCAGAGCAGCAGTGACTTACTTCCCATGGGGAGCACTCCTCAGAGAGGCCGGCCCCGGGGATCCAGGGTTGAGACAGGGCCGGTGGTCCACAGTGGGGGGGGGGGGGGGTGCTGTAACAACATACCAGACACTGGGTGGCTTAAAAGACAAACATTCATTTCTTACAGTTCTGGAGGCTGGAAGCCAAGATCAAGGCGCCGGCAGCTTCAGGGTCTTGTAAGAGCCCCCTGGCTGGTCTGCAGCACATGGTGGGGGTGGTGGGGGGAGGAGCAAGCTCACTGGAGGCTCTTCTTATCAGGGCACTAATGTCCTCCTGGCACACGGCCCTCATGCTTGCATCTAACCCTAATCTCCTCCCAAAGGCCCACCTCCAAATACCATCGCATTGCAGATGAGGGTTTCAACATCGGAATCTGGGAGGCCCCAAACATTGAGTCTTTCGCAGGAGAGACGGGGGAGAACTCAGAGCTGGCACTTATTTCCTCAGGGCTGTCTCAGGAAAGAAAACACTGTGATTTAAGGAAAATCATGACCTCTGTGAGAAGTCCTGTACCCTGTTTCGCCATCCATCGACGACGCTGTTTCTGGGAAGTCACAGATCACCTCTCAATGCGATTTTCTCTCTAGAAGCAAACTCAAAGGAGGTCAGTTAAAAATTAAACAGCAAAAGGAAACTCAGACCGTGTGAGTGTCCTACTTTTTTAAAAAGCAATCAATTACTGGTTTTTCCCTTGATCTCGACAGGATCGAATAACATTTGGTATCATTCCCTGACGGTCAAAATCCACTCCTATGTGGTGCCACACATCTGTGCTTAGCTCTGGACGTCCTGTACTTCTGTACCTGCTCCATATTCTTCAGCCTTTCTTTTCACTTGGGAGTCCTTGCTCAGCCAAACATCTTCCAATACACCTTCAGCCCTTCTCATGTTCCTTTCCCACTCATGTGGGGACAACTAGAGCCATTGATCTCTTATTTTAAAATGAGAATCACTGGGACACCTGGGTGGCTCAGTCAGTTAAGCGTCTGACTTCGGCTCAGGTCATGATCTCACGGTTCATGGGTTTGAGCCCCACGTCGGGCTCTGTGCTGACAGCTCGGAGCCTGGAGCCTGTTTTCAATTCTGTGTCTCCCTCTCTCTCTGCCCCTCCCCCACTTGTGCTCTGTCTCTCTCAAAAATAAACATTTTTTAAAAATTTTGTTTTAAATGAGAATCCCTGAACAGACTTTGACTCAGAGAATGTTCACGACAGCCAACTTTTCACGCGAATCTTCAAGAATATGTCTGCGAGCTCCGTGCCACGCACATTGTAGGTAGTGGGGAGAGGGTGCGAAGGATGAATGAGACCCTGCTCTCCCGGCACTTATTAGAGGAGAGCATTCCAAGGGTGTGGGTGCTGTAACGGAAAAGCAAAACACATTGGCAGGAGAGAGAATGAGAGCGTGAAGGCCACCGTCCCCAACTGCCTCAGCAATGACCCAGGGCCTGACACTGAAACTTCCACACCACCCCTTAGCTCAGGTCAGACGCCCCCTCAAACCACCCCCCTCACGGACAGATCTGTTGCTCTCATTCCTTATTCCCATACCCTGCAAACATTCAGCACGCAGCCAAGACATTAAAACAAAACAAACAAACAAAAAAAACAACAACCAAAAAAACCCTTCCCCAGTCTTCAAGCTCTACTTTATGACCTAAAAAGCAAAATCTTTCTGAAGCACAACAAGCCACTTGAGCTGAAAAAAAAAAAAAAAAAAAAAAAAAAAAACCCAGCAAACTGTAAAAGGCGAGGAATCCAGTGTAGTTCTGTGTCACGTGAACCCAAATACCGAGAAACCATCCCAGGACGAGGAGGCCGGCCCAAACCAGCTGCTTCAAAGAGGCTGTTCTTTAACTGAAGGCTTAACACGATGACCCTAGAACCAAGGAAACAAGCAGGGAGCTCCGACCGGCTTCCAGAGAAGGAATGCCGGCAGGGCCCTGGTCACAGGGTCCGCACCATTAAATCCCATTTGTAGAGACGGCCCCATGTCAGCGGCCACGATGTCCTTTCCAGCCTTACTTTCCTGCCGACTGAAAAAGGAAAGAAGCTAAAGGTTCACTAACCTTAAAACTTTGGAATAGCCTGTACCTCTCCTCCCAGATAAATAAATGAAGCTGATTCGGACATGGCAGCAGCTACGTCAAATGAGCTACTGCTCCAGTCCGGGTGTGAGAAGACTTAGAAGACCTGGGCCTTCTTTTCCCCCCCTCGTGTGTTTGATTTACAACGATTTTGCTGAACGACGTGAATGTTTACCCTATACCGGCTCTGGGGTCAAATAGCCTGACTCCCTAAAGTCAGGTTGCCGAGTCATGCGGAGTGCTCCCCCGACCAGAAATCCTGGGGAGGTCAGTGCCACGCACGGCCCGCCTTCCCGAGGGCGGGGACGCGCAGTTAGCAGGGCCGTGAGACTCAGGCCAAGATCCCACAAATAGCTCTTACAGAGGCAGCAAATACTGTCTTTACTAGCACTCTGCCCACAGACAACAGCGGCGAGAAGAACTGAAGACACTGGTGGGGAGAAGTGGCATGAAAGAAAAATGAAAAGCAGAACTCTATCACCATCCGAACACGAAGATCACTTCAATTTGGCTTTTAAAAACTGTGTCGTGGGGCGCCTGGGTGGCTCAGTCGGTTAAGCGGCCGACTTGGGCTCAGGTCATGATCTCACGGTGCGTGGGTTCGAGCCCCGTGTCGGGCTCTGTGCTGACAGCTCAGAGCCCGGAGCCTGCTTCCATTCTGTGTGTGTGTCTCTCTCTCTGCCCCTCCCCTACTCACACGCTGTCTCTCTCTCTCTCTTTCAAAAATAAACATTTTAAAAAATTTCTAAAATAAAGAAATAAAATTTTGAAAAATAATAATAATAAAAATAAAAAATGTGTCACTCGATCTCTCTAGGGCTGTATGGTTTCCATTCAAAAGTGAAAGAACCACTTCACTTTGATTATAAATAATCGTGTTTTTCAATGGGACATGGGTGAGCATGGGTGATTATTTCCCATCGTGCTTTCAGGGTCCCCAGACATCAGGACCTTCCTTACATGATCAAATGGCCGCTTCTAATAACCATACGGTTGGAACAATCACCTGGGGGCCGTACCTAAAATTCGGGTTCTGGAGTCACATCTCCACCTCTGCTAAGAAGCGGGCATCTGCGGAATGTTTCTTAAAGTTAAGACCCTGGGATTGTCTAGGAATCTTATAAAAAAATGTAAAGACCTGGCCTTAGTCCGCATCCCACCCCCAGATTCTTATGGAATAGTTAGGGATGAAAGAGTCTACAAATACCATATTTTCCAGAAGCTTCTAGATCATTCTAGTCAGGTTTTGCCGGGCAGCGCTTTCAAGAACAAAATGGCAAGGTCCCATTACTGCCTGCAAGATACTCATTCCTGAGCAGACTTGGAAATGTTGCCTGTGGGCTCTGTGACTCACCTGTACTTGAGAATAACTTTCCTCACTATTTGACTGGAAAAGGCAGAGGGAGCATATTCATCACCCGCAGGGCTTTGCTCCCTGATCCCAACACTCCGTGGCTCTGTGACCTCAGACTTGTAGTTTAACCTCTCTGAGTCTCAGCTTCTTATTCACATTAAAATGGAGCAGCTGAAGCTGCTTCCCTTAGGCTGCGAGGTTTGAATCAGGCATGCGCCCTGTGCTCACCGGTGGTTCCTAAGTTTCTAAAGGGCTATCTGGAGCATAGTAGGTGTTCAGAAAACATTTATTGGACATTTATCTGTCCAAGGACGGACAGATGGACGCTTTGAGCTCTGTTTCCTCAGTGCTACCATTCACACTGGCTGCAGTTTCTGAGCTTGGGAAACCTGTCTTCTTTTCCAGCCTGAGGTCAGGTCTGACTGCTGGCTTCCTTTCTTAAAACCAACCCGGTTGTTTTATTACTGACATGTTTTCATCAGCTCTGTTTGCGTGTTCATCAACTCGCGTAAACATTAATAAAGGAGCTATGAAAACACCTTCCTACATGTTTCCTCCTGGTTTCTTGCAGGTATCAATAAATTAAATAAATACACGATACACACATGCCGATGGAGCAATTCTCTCTCCAGCGCTTCCAAATGATGATTCTTCTCCCTGACACGACACCCAAATACCCGACTTCCACGTTGCCCCTTCTACCCCAGTCTGCTCTGCCTTCTGCATAATTCAAGGGACCTCGGGTAAGACAAAGTCACCAAGGCCCCTCCCTGAGACATGGCTGCTGGCCCCATCCTTCCCACTCTGGGGCGGCCTGGGAACACAGGTCTGTACAAGTGTTTGTGAATCGTAAGGGGATGTTCCGAAGTGGCCTTTCCTCCTCTGCTGCCCCTTCTATCAAACATCCACCTCTTCATAAAGGCTCAGTGATGCCGAACATGATGGTGGCATCCAGATTCTCTTCATCGGACCCAAGTCCGAAATGCGGGTCTCTCCAGTTCCTGCATCTGCCCCCCCAACCACCCCCCACCCCCAAGGGGACAGCTCTGCCACAGCCTGTGCGCCCACTGCAGAAAAAAGCACCGGCTCTCTGAAGGTCATTGCGAAAGAGACAGGCCAGCAAGCTCCAAACCAGTTTATTTTCTCTCCGGTCATACAAGCCGACTGGGGCTCCCGGCCTCCCTGGGGTTAGGTGTGGCCGTGCAACTGAGTTCCGACCCCATGGCTCTGGGCCAGGGCGATTTTTGTCCCCCAGGGGCCTCTGAGCAATGTCTGCAGACATCCTTGGCTGTCACAGCGGAGGAGAGAGCAGAGGCCAGGGAGCGTCCGGGACAGACCCCACAACAAAGCATCACCAGCTGGGAAGCGTGAGAAACCGTCTCTAATCAACAGAATGTGAGTGCAGCTCCAGGCCTGGTCCATAAAAAGCACCCAAGTGGTTCTTCTCCACGGGCTTCTCCACGCTCCCTCTCATCCTCGGGCTGGCCGCGTAGGAGCCCAGGCACCCCAGGAGCCCAGGGCCATGTGGCCGAGCCTCGAGGATGGGAGGAGCCTGCGTCCCAGGTCGCCATGTAGAGCAGAGTGGCCTGCCCGCCACGCACGCCCACTCTGGCCTGGGAGTGAGAACGAACTTCCAGCGCCTGGCAGTGATCCCACATCTCTGGGCTCCTTTGTTGCACCCGTTGGCACTGCCTGGGCTCACTCAACCACAGACACGTTTACACGGTTTCTTCCATACGTTCTCTAACCGTATGGTGCCATGCCCGAGTTGGCCCTAGATCAGTGGGTGTCCCCCGGGGGATTTCTAGAGGAGCAAGTAAGTCTCTTCACATGGGAGAGGGACCTCGGGGGTGCATTTCCCCGGAAATCAACTCATTTTTAATTTTTTTTTAACATTTATTTTTGAGAGACAGAGCATGAGCAGGGGAGGGGGAGAGAGAGAGAGAGGGAGACACAGAATCTGAAGCAGGCTCTAGGCTCTGAGTTGTCAGCACAGAGCCCAACACAGGGCTCGAACCCACGAACCACAAGATCATGACCTGAGCCAAAGTCGGACGCTTAAACAACTTAGCCCCTGGAAATCAATTTATAACTGACACCGCGAGCTAGCACGTGCTGAGAGGTGGGGGTGCATGTGAGTCTAGGAGGGACTCTTGACATTGGGACTTTTAAATAAGACCTGTAGGGCCGCCTGCGTGGCTCAGTCAGTTAAGCATCTGACTCTGGATTTAGGCTCGGGTCATGATCTCACGGTTCATGAGATCAAGCCCCATGTCGGGGTCCGTGCTGACAGTGAAGATCCTGCTTGGGATTCTCTCTCCTTCCCTCTCTCTGCCCCTCGTCTGCTCGTTCTCTCCCTCTCTCTCTTTTAAATAAATAAATAAACATTAAAAAAATAATGATAAAAAAATAAGCCCTCTAACAATCACACTCCACATTCAAGAGTAGTTAAAAATGTTTTCTCTCCATCAGTTCGCTTGACGGGTCAAAACTTCGTAAGAAATAAATGCAAATCCCTACTTTTTAAAACAAATTCCTGAGCTCTGTCAGGAGGAGTGGATGCTGCCGTGACAGCGATCGTTTATGAAATACAAGGATGTACCCTAAAACAGTACCATCACTGATCGGAAAGTTCCGTTTAAATGGACGCCCCATACTTCATCCCGCAACCTTGTGTGCCGACACTCATATTCTTACAGGTGTTAAACGGGGCATGTGTTGAATGTCCAAAAATACCAGTCGTGTTTGCAAGCAGGGAAATGGATCCGAAGGGCCAGGCGTTTTCCCCAGGCCACACACCACCTGCGGCGGCCACAGAGGCAGGGGTCCTGCCCAGAGCCCTGCCGCTCTCGGGTTGTGCTCGGGGACCTTCCACCTTCGGTGTCATTCCTTCAGTCCCCACAGACGGCATGACCTTCCTCCCCCGCCCCGCCGCCAGGGGCAATCACCAGAGCAGAGAATCCTAGAAGAGAGGCTGAAGACGCGGTGAGGATGGTAGTTAAGACTATTTCATTTCAAAATGTCATGTTTCAAACTATCATAAAACATCCTTGGTAAATGTTTCCTTTTTTTAAAGCAAGCATTTCTCCCCGAGATAATTGCGTGGATTTGATACCTTTGCAGAAAGCCTTAGGAAGGAGCTCAGCGCAAAGGTTAGACACTTAAGTTAGACGGGACCCCCATTTCCCGGCTGTGTGGACAGACAGGCTCCATGGCGGCGTCCTGCTGTGTAAGCAAAAGCCAGTGTCCTCCCCGCCCCCCCGGGGTCTTACACGGCCTCAGCAAGGTCAGGCCATACAAGGTGGGAGTTCCAACCTGGCGATCCCTGGGCCCTGCGCTGTCAGCCGCGTCACACCCCACCCCCACCCCAGCATCCGCCTCCGTGATTTGGCACTCACGGCCCGTAAGGAGTGGCAGCGCCATGCCCGACGCCCAGGCTTGCTCCCCACTCAAGGCCCCTCACCTGCTCTTCCTCCAGAGGCATTCCCTGGGCCACCCTGGTGGGACCGCTTCAATCCTCCCAGGTGACCCCGGGGCCACCCGGCTATGGGCTCATCTCTGCACTCAGTCACTTCGTCTGCAAAATGGTAATGATGCCACCTGCCCTGTTGGTTGGCAGGAGAGCCACAAGGTAGGGCTGCTAAGTCGGCTAGGTGAGCAGGTGCTGCTGAGAAAGGAAGCCACTTTAGAGGCAAAAGCATGAGCATTTGTGCGGGCTCCTCCCACGGCCTCAGCTACCACGTAGTCGGCTCCTCCGAGGCTCTGGCTTTGCTGGGCAGGGACCAACCTAGGCGCTTCCGAAAGCGCGGGTTCTAATTCAGTAGGTCTGGGCTGGGTGCCTGAGACTCTGCATTTCTTTTTTATTTTAGTTTTTTAATGTTTATTTATTTTTGAGAGAGAGAGAGAGTGTATGAGCAGGAGAGGGGCAGAGAGAGAGAGGGAGACACAGAATCCGAAGCAGGCTCCGGGCTCTGAGGTGTCAGCACAGAGCCCGACGCAGGGCTCGAACCCATGAACCCTGAGATCATGCATGACCTGGGCCGAAGTCGGACGCTTAACCGACTGCGCCGCCCGGGCGCCCCGAGACTGTGCATTTCTCAGGGTGCCTGTGCTGCTGGCTCCCGGAGTGCGTATGGAGGGGTGCCGCTCAGAGCTGACACGCTCCTGCCCAGGCTGCCGTGGGACTCAAGCCCCCGCACACTGGTGCAGGGGCCTGGGTCTCCCCACAGCTCACCTGAGGACACACTGCAGCCGGCTGTACGCATACTGGGGGAGCACCAGGAAATTAGCCTGCCCCCCGCAAGGCCAAGGGCGCAGGCTCAGGGAGCGGTGAGTGATAGGAGCCCTCAGAGCCCTCAGCTGCCCCTCAACCTCCCTTGTGTGCTCCCCTAACACACACACACACACACACAAGCAGCAGCAGCAGCAGCGGAAGAATCTAAACCCTGTGCTGTGAGCAAGCATCTTCCTCTCTGCATTTCCACGGTGGCTCCTCCCGGGTGGCTCCTCCCGGGGACTATGGGCTCCTGACTTCACAGCAGGACTTCATGAACTGTAATTGCAGCAGCCCGCTGTGGACTCCTTTCTCGGGATCAAACACAGCCACACCGGGACGGTGCCACGGGGGAGGACGGAAGCCTTTGGGCAGCCGCCAACAGCTACTGCCTGCAGGCTCCCAGCCCCCTTCTCGGTACCAGCTCGAAGGTCTTGGGGCCAGTGGTGTCTTCTCAAGGGCAAACAGCACCCCAGGGGGCCCTGGAGGGTAAACCAACGAGGCAGTGGGATAAAGACGAAGCAGGATCCCTCCGCTGGAGCGTTTTCATGTTGTCGTATGAAGAAAAAAGTGTCACAATCTCCTTGAAATCTTGGTGATGAGGCGTGATATCTCGGAGATGCTTCTACAGTAGTTTCTGGAATGCCTGGAGGCACCGGATTTTTACTCCCTAACTAGGGAGGCCGCGTAGTCTACTCTCAGCCACCCTCCTCGACCACTCAGCTCCCCTGTCGTCTCCAGGGCCCGGGAGTCTGTTGGGCCATTTATCCTACTCAGTCTGGGACCAAAATACACATTTAGCACATATGGTTATAAAGTCTCTACCTGAGGGGGATGTTGGTAGGAATTCTAATTGGTTAAAAAAAAGACTCACACTATATACGTGAGTGTATACTGCACACCAAGATGTTAAATAAAACACCATGAATTTTGGGGTGCCTGGACGGCTCAGTCAGTTAAGCATCTGACTTCAGCTCAGGTCATGACCTCACGGTTCGTGGGTTCGAGCCCCGCGTCGGGCTCTGTGCTGACAGCTTAGAGCCTGGAGCCTCCTTCTGGCTCTGTGTCTCCCTCTCTCTCTCTCTGCCCCTCCCCTGCTTGTGCTCTGTCTTCCTCTCTCTCAAAAATAAATAGACATTAAAAAAACAAAGACACCATGCAACTCTTTTAAAGTTAAGATACTTTTGTTGGATGTGGGGATATGTTATTTTATACGCTATACATAATTTGTTGTTATAAACCATTCAGGGGGGTAAAAAGCCCAAACAATTATAAGTGATTACAATTATGACGCATATGCAAAATTATACTTAGAAACTCTGATCCCCGCGCCCACCCCCACCCCGACTGGCTCAATTTCTCTTTCGGTGGCCATTTAGTTACCAGCGTATTAAATCACTCCAAAATGCAGTGGCTTCAGGTGACCATGTCTTCTCTCATAATCCACTAGGGCTCCAGTGAGCAGTCTCACTTGGGGTGTCCTGCATTGGGGTGCAGTAAGTTAAGGGTTGGGTGGGGTCACCTCAAAGCCTTTCTGAGCCATCCAAAAGGTCTTTCTGTGAGCAATTATGAACATGATCCCAAAAAATGGGAAGGGGGAGAGAAAAATAAAACCTCAGCAAAGAAATAGAAGATATAAGGGTGCCTGGGTGACTAAGTCGGTTGATTGTCTGACTCTTGTGGCTCAGGTGGTGATCTTGCCACCGTGGAATCGGGACCCGCAGTGGGCTTCACGTTGAGCACATCCTATTTGGGACTCTCTCTCCCTCTCTCTCTGCCCCTCCCCTGCTCACACACATGCACACTCTCCTTCTCTCTCTCAAAGTAAATAAACTGAAGGGGAACAAAAAGAAATAGAAGATATAAAGAAGAACCACACAGACATTCTAGAGCTGAAAAATACAACAGGCAAAGCGAAAAACTCACTGGATGAGCGACAGAGAGGACAGAAGGAAGAATCAAAACACTTGAGATTTAAACAGTAGAAACTACCCAATCGGAACAACGAAGAGAAAGTAGACCAAAATAAATAAATACATAAAAAGGCAGAGTCTCACAGACCCCGGAGAGACTATAATAGAAGATCTAACATTTATGTCATCAAGATCTCAGGAAACTGGGGCTGAAAAGAATATGTGCAGAAATAATGGCCAAAACGTTTCCAAATTTGGCAGAAGATTTAAACTCACAGATTCAAGAAACTGAGAGAACCCCAAACTGGAAAAACACAAAGAAATCCACGCCAAGATGCATCATAAGCACACTTCTGGAAACTGAGGACAGAGGAAACAGGGAGAGACAAACACCACCTTTTTTACAGAAGAAAAAGCAATTTGAACGACAGCGGATTTCTCGTCAGAAACCACAGCGGCCAGAAAGCAGTGGCAAACATGGCCAATGCTGAAAAACAACAAGTGTCAACCCAGAAATTCAGATACAACCAACTTGTCCTTCGGGAGCCTGAGGGCAAGCAGGACCTCGCAGGTGCAGGGAAGCTGAGAGAACTTGTCACCAACAGACTTACTCTGGAAGGAAACGTCTACAGGACACTCTGGAAGCAGAAAAGCACTGATAGAAGAAAGAATATTGGAGCATCAAGAAGGAAGGAAGAACAAAGTGAAGAAGTGAAAATGTGGGGAAATGTAACAGACTTCCTTGTCCTCTTGAGTCTTCTAAAAACCAATGGGGTCCTCAAGAGGTCCAAGACAGCTCACTCTTGCCTCGAGGGCAAACTGCACTAACTGTGGGGTTGGCTGGAGAGGCCCGTTGTTTACTAGAAGCTTCTCCGAATGCACTACATACACTTTGGTTTGAAAAGTCCTCAGCGCTTTTTAATACAGGGTCAAGCTTAGTCATTCAGAGTGAATTTCTGAGGAAGGTGAGAACAAAGTGCTTTCCAAATTCCTAGCTGTGGGCGCCTGACCCTAAGGACTGCGACAAAATTCAAGGTAAAAAAGTAATCATCTGGGGTCAAGGTCACACACCTCTGCCATGTCACAGGGTGATGTCCTGGGAGCGTGGGCCCACAGTGGGATCTGTCATCCATTCATCTGTGCCTCGGTTTCTTCCTCTGTAAAACAGGGACAGCATCTGCCTTTCCTAACTCACAGGCCCCAGACAACAAGCAAACTAGGAGAGCGGGGCTTGTAAGGTATAGTTCCTCTTCCCCAGTGTGAATGTTGAACCTCCCCTTCAAGAGGGCCCTGTGTGGCCCTTTTTTCTTTGAAATGGAGTGTCTCTGTGCTCTTCAGACTGGAGAAAGGCAGGCATGGTTAGTTAAAATGCAGGACGTAAGTCACCCTCCTTCCAGGGGAGGATGGTCAACCCCAGGCCTGAACAGATGAGGCCCCTGGCGCCTGGGTCAGGGGTGCTGAGAAGATGGCAGGACCCCCAAGGGCTGAGAAGTGGGTACCCAGGGGTTGCTGGTCCCTGCCCCACCCCACCTCCCAGATGCCAGCACTCACCTCCCAGAGGATGTGGCCCTAGGTCCCATCGCCTCCCCGCAGCCACTGGTAGCAGTGACACGAGATGGGTGTTGGGGGGCTTGTAAATGCTAGATTTCAGTCCAACCAAAAAGAAGGAGGTCTGTAAACTGACCCTTGCGTGGGGTGTCTGAAGCAGACTCCGGGAGTGAAAACCTCAAGGACCTGGGCAGGGAGGGAAGACAAGGGTGAACTATTTTGTAAACAGAAGTCTCTCCACCAGCCGACCCGAGGGGGCAGTGACCAGAATCACCAGAGCTGGCGCCTCCTGGATGCCACCAGGGCCTCAGGCGATGGGCAGCACTGACCCCCGGGTCCCAAAGGGGCGGCGCCGGGCCTCCGCCCCCCCTCCCCACCGGCGGGGGCCGGGACCTCCGGGCGCAGCGGGGAGGCGGCGGGAGCGGGCCGCGCACGTGGTGCGGGGCGGCCGGGTTCCTCCCCACTGAAGTCATGGACTTGGCGCGCAGCGTCCCTGCCGGCGCGCAAACGTGGCTTCGGCCAAAAAGGGGGTGGGGTGGGGGGAGGGAGTGCACAATGTGTTTCTTGTTAGGGACCCGCAAGCCGGGGCTCGGGTATTGCTTTCGGTGCCGCATTATAATATTTAGATGTTGCTCGATTCCGGACCAGCCCGCCCTTGTCGCCGGCCGCTGCGGATTCCCACGGACGCCGCTGCGCTCGAGCGCGGAGGGGGCGCGGCGGCCGGGGCTCCCCGCGGTGGCCGCCGGCCCGCGACGCGCGCCTCGGGGTGGCGCAGACTCGGCGACGCCAGCCCCGCGCCCGCCAGCTCGCGGGCAGCCCGGGATTGTTTTCTAAGACCTTATCTCATGCTCGAGTTAATTTTCTTTTTTAATTTGGTGACCGGAACAAAAGCCACAGGACAATCCTTTGTGAACGCCAAACGCAGCCACAAATCGGGGTACTTCACAGCATGTGGAACTAAATATTTGCTGCGCTGGCAGCTAAATAGGCCCCTCCGCCAAATTTCCCAAACTCTGCCTTTTTGTTTTTGTTTGTGTGTGTGTGTGTGTGTGTGTGTGTGTGTGTTTAACGGAGCTGAAAGGTGATCTCCCTGCAAGGAGATCAGACGGTGGAGAGCAATTGGATTCAGCACGGCGTTTTTCCTGGTGCTCTTGGGCTCTCTGGGCAACGGGACCGCGCGCCCGATCCTAGAAGGAATTAGGGGCCGGGATCCTGGCGGGCGGGGAGGGCTGCCAGTTAAGCCATCGAAGTAGCCGAAGCGCTTTGCTAATGCAATTCATTAGCTGTGTGCGACAAGAAGTAGAAGAGGCTAGGCAAGTCTTCAAAAATACCCAAAGGGAGAAAAATAAACATCCTCTTGTTTGCTTTTTGTGGCTTTCCTCCTTTTCCTCCCCTCCCGCGGCCCCCTCGTGTAAGGCTGTTTTAAACCCAAATTCGGTTATCTGGTTTCAGGGTAAGGGCTCCCTCTTGCCAAGGTATTAAATAAACAAGCAAAAAAAAAAAAAAAAAAAAAGAAAGAAAGAAAGAAAACAACTTGAATCCTTATGTAATCCAGATGCTGTTTCCTCGAAAACCACAACAAACTCAGCTAAACCAGGTAACAGGATCAGAACCCTCGTGCCCCCACCCCATTCTTCGGGCCAGCCGAGGACAGCCTGGTTCAGGAGCCCCTCTCCAGGACAGACGATAAATAATGGCTACTAACACTGAATCGCAGATGAGCACCCTTGAGGGATCCGGATGCCGTAAACTGTCCCGGAATGTTGGCATCTGGTTCTTAAAATGGAACTTTCCCTAGAGATAAAGCCGGGAGCGAGCAGGCGTCTGCGTCCGCGGGCTGGCTTGCAAGTTTCTGGCCTCTGGACGCTCTCGGCTGAAAACGCGGCATTGGAAAGGGGCCCCGCTTTGTAGTGGTAATGAGGGCGCAGACGCGGGTCTGCGGGCGCGCGAGGCTCGGAGCCGCGGCCCCGGCCGCACCGCCTTCCACCTCCCCCGGGGCGGAGGGTCGGGGAGTGCTGTTCTGGAAAAATCTGACGGTTCTTAGTGCAACCTCCAAGGGTTCTGCGGAGGCAGGCGGGGGGGGGGGGGCGAGGAGGGGGTCCCCTCAGAGGTATTTTTAGGAGTCCAGCATCAAAGTCATCCCCGCGAAGATCCAAAGGAATAAATAAATCTCGCCGTCCGCTAAGACAGTCACCTTCTCCCCATCCGCTCCTCCCTCGCGCCAGCCCCACCCTGAACGCCTCGGTTGCAAAAACAAATAAAATAAAGCAAAACCTCTTGCTTTGGCAACCTCTAAGCCACGCTATGCCTCTTTCGGCGAAAGGAAGATTTCTTTCTTCTCCGTCTCCCGGCTTTTTTTTTTTTTTTTTTTTTCCTTCTCCCCCGACTCCTCCCCCCCCAACCGTCCCCCGCCCTTTCCTGTTCTTCTCGGTCCTCTTTCCTTCCCCCAAATCGCTCGAAACTTAAGACGTGCAGCGGCTGCAGGTGCGCGCGGGCCGGGCGGCCGGGCCGGGGCGAGCCTGGGACGGCCGGGCCTCGCAGGCATTGATCAGCTGGGCGCGCGCGCTGAGTGACGGCGCGGTTGCCATGGCAGCCGCCTGAGCGGCGCCGCGAGGACAAGGCTGCAGGGCGGCGTGAATGGGCGGCGTCACGCGCCTGGCGCCAGAGAGTCTGCTCCGGGGCTCCGGCTCCGGCCCCGCCGCGGCCTGGCCCGCGCGCCGCCGCCGCCGCCGCCGCTGCCAATTCATCACCTGTCAGGGATCACTCGGGGGGTCACGGGCCGAATGGACACAGCTGTGAGAACAAAACCAGGGGGAAGAAAGGCGAGCGCTCCCAATTGCGCCAGATGTGCGGGGAGGACCTTGCCCCCCCCCGCCCCGCTCTACGCCCCCCGCAGGCTCCTCCCGCCCCCCCCCCCCCCACCCAGCGTTGCATCGCGCCGGGATTGCAAAGGCGGCCCGGAGCTGCTTCTGATTACGGCGGGGGTGCTGGACACGCTGGGAGCCGCCGGCCGGGCCGGGATGGAGACCGAGTGAGTGACCCTGGAACCCGCTTAGGGGAACTTCCAGGGTAGGCGTGTTGCTTTCAGTGGGGGGCGTCCCGGTGAGTAAGGCGTGGGGACCGTGTGTCTCCACCCCCACCGGAAGCCCTTCACACCTTCCCACCACCCACGGATCGCGCAAATCCAGGGCCCGTTCTGCAGCTGGGACCATTTGAACTTTAGAGGCCTCCCAGGCAAACCCACAGAGACCCCAAGTGACAGATGTTTCAGTGCCGTGTAACCCACCCCGAAAAACGCTCCAACACCATTTTCTCTACGGAAACATCATTTTAAAGGTAATTGCGTACTGGGCTTGCTGAGACAGACGTACGAGAAACTCGGGCCTTTTTTTTTTTTTTTAAATCATTAACTTATACAGCCTCATAATCCCCTTAAAATGATCTTTAAATGGATGGAGAACCGGGTGGCGTGCCAGTCGGATTCAACACGATCGGGCCGACTGGACTCCGACAGGGCAGCTGAAGAAAGAAACCACAAAACTTTCACCATATTTAGCAATTTTACTACATCAGGGAACAAAAATGATCACGGGAGAAGACACTGCCTTAATCAGCTCGGCGAGTGTGTAAAGTAATACCGTACAACGCTCATTACCAGCCCCGAGCCTGGCTGTTGGGATAATGAGGCTGGCACGGATGTTAACATACGGTGTCCTTGGAAAAAGCTAGGAATGCGTCAGTATCACAGAGCCGCAATGTCCAAGAATCACAAGTAATAATTTGAGAATCCCAAAGATGTTTGTTTACATTGGCTATTATTGTAAAATAGTCAAAGTATAACATCATGAACCAAAATAGTGTCAAAACAAAATCTGTTCCACTGTGGCACGTATGTGACAGAAACACAGGCACACAAAGTACATCAAAAGGCTCCAACCGTGGGGGACTCGGTATTAAATCATTTCCAGACTTAATATTGGAGGGGAGGTTGTTCATCGAACACTGTCAGTCTCATAGGCAGCTTTTGCAGGACCAGGCCCTCGGCAGGCAGATTTTTTGGGCGGTCAGGAAACCATCCACGTCCATGCTCCAGAAAGAAGGTGGCTTGGTTTTCTGAAAGTGACATCGAGCACCCCCAGCCGCCTCCCTGAAGAGAAACCCTGGCGCAGGCACATGGCCCCGGCGGGTGTCAGAGACTGACTGGCTGGCCCACTAGCTGAGAAATCATTAATTGAAGGGACTGATGCAGGTCCCCATTATTAAGCTTTGCTTTTTCTTGTTCTGCCTCCTTCCTCATTGGTAAACGCAAAGAAGGTGAAGATTGAGAGAAAAAAGTAAACAAGATACTACAAATATGACGTTTTTCTCAGGTTTTCGAATTTCTTGTCTTGTAGGGAAGTATGATTTTCAAAACACAACTAATTTACTGTAGTCCTCAGTTAAGCTAGAATTAAATACTGAAAAGTATTTAAATAAGCTGCAAACTTTAGACTGCAGGAATGACTTCTTACAGATTTACAGAAGGGAAAAAAAAAGGGGGGGGGATCCCTGGGGCTGCATCCAGTACCAGGGCTGAAAAGATTTCAAACCTCATAACAATTTTTTAGCGTGAAGACGTCGGTCAACGGCTAGGGCCACCTACTTTCGCAAAACTTTAAAAATGCTGTAAGTGCTGGAATGTGGCAGGAGAAATCAGGATTTGTGCATAATTAATCACATCACTTTGTCACCCACACGGCAAGGCACAGACCTGCAGCCTTTCAAGGGCAGTGTATGTAAATACAGCTTCACTATGCAAATGTTCCTAATGATTTCCGATTAACAGGATCATTATAATGGCCCTGCCTGTTCTAGAAAAGGAACCCTGAAAAGTGTCCTGCCTCTCAGAGCTCCTTAGCGATCAGCACGGTTTCCCATCAGGACTCGTTTTACTGAGTTTACAATAATGCCTCCCGGGTCGCTCCGAGTTACACGATCCCACACCAGACCCGTCGTTGAGGGCGCGCGTGGGTGCTTTTTGTTTTGTTTTGCTTTGCTTTGTTTTGTTTTGACATAGCTTAGCCTCATCTTAAGAGACCGAACTCTACACACGTCTCTCGTCAATGGCAAACTTATTTGCGTTTTCACTTTCTCCAGCAATGCTTTCTATCCGATGACATTCCGTGGGTCGCAGTGAACGGTGACTTTCTCTCTGCTGTGCAGAACTTGCCGGTGTCGCTGTGGTTTGAGGGCTGCTGACACCTCCAGGGTGGGGAGGGCTCAGTCAGGGGGACACGCTAGGGCGGCGGTACTGCCTCACCACTGGAGTCAGGGTGAAGATGCACATATGGACTCCTGGGGTCCCCCCTTCCCCTCCTCCCCCCGGCCTCCGGCGTCCTCCCCTCCGCCCGGGCCCCCCGCTCGCCTGCGGCCCCGCGCTTACAGTACTCTATTTACCACCCCAGCTGGGCTCGCGCCCGCCCCGCCCACGCCGCGGGGATTGGCTGCGAACGCGGAAGGACCGAGCGCTCGCCCCGCGCCCGCGCCCGCCAATGGGGGCGCCCGCGCGGCCTGATGGACGCGCCGCCTTCCACCAATGGGGACGCAGGGAGCCCGGATCGTGTGCCCCCGGCGAGTGCCGATAAAAGCCGCCCCGCCGGGCTCCCGGCTTCGTTCTGAGCCGAGCCTGGTGCCGAGCGCAGGAAGCTCCGCAGGCGGCGGCGGCCTGAGCTCCTGGGCAGCCCGCTCCCTCCCGGTCTCTCCTTCCCCGCGCGGTCAGCATGAAAGCCTTCAGTCCAGTGAGGTCCGTTAGGAAAAACAGCCTTTCGGACCACAGCCTGGGCATCTCCCGGAGCAAGACCCCGGTGGACGACCCGATGAGCCTGCTCTACAACATGAACGACTGCTACTCCAAGCTCAAGGAGCTGGTGCCGAGCATCCCCCAGAACAAGAAGGTGAGCAAGATGGAAATCCTGCAGCACGTCATCGACTACATCTTGGACCTGCAGATCGCCCTGGACTCGCACCCCACGATTGTCAGCCTGCACCACCAGCGACCTGGGCAGAGCCAGGCGTCCAGGACGCCGCTGACCACCCTCAACACGGACATCAGCATCCTGTCCTTGCAGGTAAGACCTGCTCCCGGTGCCCCCGCCCGCTGCCGCGCACCCCAGTCATCGCCTGGGCTGCCACTCGCAGACCCATTGTCGAGACGGCCGCGGTCCGTGACTTACCGATGAGCTAATTAATTAACTTTAAAAAAAAAAAAAAGCAGCAGCAAATCGATCGAGTCGTGCGCGAAATCGCTGATAAGTTCTGACACGTTAATGCATCTGCCTTTGATTCGGAAATGTGGCATAAACGTGTTTAATGAAACTTGCTGTTCCATGGACTACTTTAAAAAAGGGGGGGGTGGCCTTTCTCCTTAAGATTGTCTAACGTCGCCTTTGATCCCCTTCTCTTGCAGGCGTCTGAGTTCCCGTCTGAGTTAATGTCAAATGACAGCAAAGCGCTCTGTGGCTGAATAAACGGTGAGTGTTCGCTGGTGCCTCCCGCCCGGACACCGCCTCTTGGAGTGTGTGTGCGTGCGCGTGTTTTTTTTTTTTTTTTCCATTTGTGTGTGTATCTGCAAAACTGGGGATTTAGTCACTGAATGTGTGCTTCCGTTGTATCGCACCTAGGACATCGCCTGTGCCTACGAGCTGTGAAGGGGCTTCTAGCTCTCATTACTCAAGATCACAGAACATTTTCCTTTAAAAAAAAAAAAAATACCCGTAACTTAACTGTGAAGGCGGCAAACGTGTATTGGCTCCTGCCGCCCCGGTAGCGCCCAGCCGTCTTCGCGCCCGGAGCTTGGGCGCTAGAGGTACCACCCTCCTCGCAATTAATCTCCTCGCCGCAAATTCCACAGAGACCCTCCTTTCCCTAAAACTTCAGCCCCCGGAGACTCGGCCAGCTTCCCGGGGCCGGAGACCCTGTGATGTGGGATTCCGACTTCCCTATCTGTTAACTAAAGGGCTGTTTTCAATCAAATAATTGTTACAAGAAGCAGCCTGGCGCCCGTGAGCACTGCAGCTGGAGATCCCGCTAGGAGATTGCGTCGGGAAGTTTTTTTCCCTGGAGTCTCTGCGATTTTAATGTTTCATTTTCGCTGCCGAGGCCGAGTGTGTGTGTTGCATCTGGACGCCAGGGTTTGCCCAATCTTTTGAGTGTTTGGTGGTTAAATGTTCAAACTGCGGCTTCCTCCTGGCGCCAGTCTGCCCGCCTCTGCCCTTAGGATCCCTTCTCCTAAAACATGCCTCTCCCCCAATCTTTTGCAGGTGGTCATGACTTTTCTTTTCTTTGCACAACAACAACAACAAATCCACAGGATCTTTTAAGGCGCCGAACTTCTTATTTTTCAACCATTTCACAAGGAGAACAACAAAGTTGAATGGACCTTTAAAAAAAAAAATGGAAGGAAAACTAAGAATGATCATCTTCCCCAGGGTGTTCTCTGACCTGGACTGTGATATTAGTTATTTATGAAAAAGACTTTCAAATGCCCTTTCTGCAGTTGGAAGGTTTTCTTTATATACTATTCCCACCATGGGGAGCGAAAACGTTTAAAATCACAAGGAATTTCCCAATTTAAGCAGACTTTGCCTTTTTTCAAAGGTGGAGCGTGAATACCAGAAGGATCCAGTATTCAGTTACTTAAATGAAGTCTTTCGGTCAGAAATTACCTTTTTGACGCAAGCCTACTGAATGCTGTGTATATATTTATATATAAATATATATATATATTGAGTGAAACCTTGTGAACTCTTTAATTAGAGTTTTCATGTATAGTGGCAGAGATGTACATTTCTGCACACAAAGTGTAATGATGTCCTTATTCATGCTAAACTTTTTATAAAAGTTTAGTTGTAAACTTAACCCTTTTATACAAAATAAATCGTGTGTTTATTGAATGGTGATTGCCTGCTTTATTTCAGAGGACCAGTGCTTCGATTTTTATTATGCTATGTTATAACTGAACCCAAATAAAGACAAGTTCAAATTTATGTAGACTGTATAAGATTATAATAAACATGTCTGAAGTCAAAACCTGAATTCTGAATGGTTTTTAAGAGCTCGCTCTCCCCCCGCCCCTTAATCTGTCTCCACATCACTTCCACCCCCCCACCCCCACCCCAAGCCTTGGGACTTGTATGCAGAGAAACTCCTTATCAGATGTGCGCTCAGTGCCAGCACTTTGGGGCAAAGCACTAGAGTGTTTTAAGAGAACTGGGCGGGCTGGGAAGGCTACAAACAGAAGTCTGTCTGCGTTCTGCGAGGAAGCATTAGTTCTGGGCCTTGGGGCTGAGACTCAAACCAAGGAGCTGCCGTGGCAGTGACTCCTCTGAGTCAGACCATTCAAAATGAACGTGCAGTCTGGAAGAACTACTTGCCCGAGTAGGTGTTAGGACACTTTCGGAGTATATGAGGCTGCTTGCTAATCAGAAGGAAAAAAGTTCACAGAGTTCGGGATGTGACTTGAAAGACTTAGGGGAAGGGCAAAAAGACCCCTGGGTGTTAACTGTTTGCTCCCCGTGGCTGTTTGCCCGTGGGAATTCGACGTGCAGTGTGGCCCCGAGCGCTCCCGGCCTCTCCCAGCTTCCCCTCTACCTCCTCCACCTGTAGCTCGCCCAGCCTCCTGGAGACCGGGCTGGGGCGGAGCCCACTTTCCAAGACAGGTGGCCGTTGAATCGCCCTTCATCCTTCACTGCACCTCTGCACTGCCCTGGGAAGGAAAAGAGGGAGGGAGGGGAGAAAGGCCTTTTAAGTCACAGAAAAAGTACCAGCGCGCTGTTTCCACTGAAGCCCTCACCGGGCAACTTGTGGATCCTGCGTTAAAGCAGGTAGTTGACGCGGATACGTGTTTAAAATTCACCTGCATGCAGAGATTCCCAACCTGGAAGACACTTGCTTAGGTGTGTGAGGGTGGGGTGGGAGGTTCTGGAAGGCTCGTCCGAGGTGGACGGGAACTGGAGAAGGAAGGGAGGGAGGACGGGCGGGTGGGGATGGGTGTCTCACCTGGGGCCACTTTCTCAGGCCCAGCCCAGCAGGTGTTTGGGTGGCGCCACCTCGTCTGCGCTGGCGGCCGCGGCGTTTCCGGCCCTGACCTGGAATCCGCCACGGGCAGCGCGCGGCCAGGTGCGGAGGGGCGGCCTCGGGCTCTCGGGCCGACCTCGCCCGGCTCCCCCGTCCTGTGCGGCGGTCGCGCCCGAGACCGGGCTTCCTCCCGGGCGGGGCAGCCCGGCGTCCGCACCCTAGGTGAGCACGTGCTTTGACCGGGCCGTCGTTGTTGTTGATAATCATACCGCCGGGGACGCCGGCCCTGCCCACCACACCTGGGAGGGGCGGGTCGTGCCGGCGCAGGCCGCCCTTCAGACCTGTCACCTGATGTCTGGCCACCTGTCGCCAGCCGCCCCCAGCGCCCTGCACGGCCGGCCGCTCGGCGCGGCGCGGGGCGGGGGCGGGAAGCGCGAGAACCGGTCGCTGCCCGCCCGCCCCCACCCCGTCCTTTCCTCCGGGGACAACAGGGTCGGGGCGCAGACCCCGGCTCCTGGTCGGCCCCAGCCTCGGCGACCCGCGCGTGCTCTGCTCCGATGGGCGAGGGGATCAGACCCGGACAGCGGGTGTCCCGTGCGGGGGCTCCCGGCTTTCCAGAGGAAGCCGTGCGGGCGGGGTGGGGCTCCCGAGCACCTGCGCGCGGTCCCTGGAAGCCCGGGGACCATTTGCAGCGTCTGGCCGACGACCCAGAGTAGCAGCACCGTCCAGGAAAAGCGGCCCCTTTCGGAGGAGGCTGGCGGCGGCGGAGCTCTGGCCGCTCGTCGCGGTCCGGCCGGTGGAGGTCGGGCGCCACCTGCTGGCCGGCGCGAGGAAGGCGGCTCGCGAGCGGGGTTTCCGGGCGCCGGGAGGCTGAGGGGGTCCATCACCCAGGGCTTTAGGGGAGAAAATGCCCCGGAGAAACTGCCTTTCGAAAAGGGATTATCGTGAAAGAGTGCCTCTCTAACACGTGTCCAGTCGTTTCCTCTGCAGTTTCTTCTTATTTCGTCTTCTGACCTACTTTGCAACTTAGATAGGATCCCCTTTTGCAAATTAGTATCTGCTACCAACTCTGCACTGGGTGCTGTCTTGGATTTTGATAAAAGTATCAGACACGAGCCCCCAGGATCAAAGAGATTACAACTGGATTGTGGAGAATTGTGAATTGTGAAGTCAAATGAAAACCAGCGTGTTTTTGCTTCTCTTTTCCTTAAATCTTTAAATGTATTTTTATTTTTTCTGAATAACCTCAATGACGATCTCCAATGTTGCATTAAAGAACTAGGGGGTGAGGGGGGAGCATCCTTGTCTTGTCCCAGATCTTAATGACAATAAGTCACACTTTCTCCATGATGTGTGACCCGGCTGAGGATTTTGGGGTATTATATAGTCTTGATCAATTTTAGGAAGAACCCTTTGTTAGCTGTTTTTTTGTTTGTTTGTTTGTTCGTTTTGGGGGGATTTTGAATCACAATTCGGGAATGAATTTGGTAAAATATGTTTATTCTATTTACGGATACTATTTTTCTCTAGTGTCTTACACTAATTTTTCTGATGTGAACCAGCCTTGCGTTTATTCTGTAATAAACCCGACTTGAACATGACGTATGATTACTTTTTATACACACTGTTGGATTCCATTAGCCAGTATTTTACTTGGAATTTTCGAGAATAAAATGGAGACTGTAGTTTCTTTTGCCCTTATCTGGTTTTGGAATCAAGGTCACAGTAACCTCAAACAATAAAATGTGCAGGTCAGTGTGCATTTAATTTTAGTCCTCAAAGCCATGGATAAATCCTCCAAGGTAGGCAAACATGTAGGCTCTCCATTCTACAGAAGCTGTACTCCGAGACAGGAAGGGAGCGGCCACGGGCACACAGCTGTCAGTGGACAGACTCGGTCCAGTGTTTTACTCGAATGGCGAAGGGCCTCCGAGGACAATGATGTAGACGTTACTAGGAAATAGTCACTAAACACCTGTTTCCGGGAGCTTCTTTGCTGTTGTTCAAGCATAGTTATTTATGGGGCTTTCCACGTTGTGGGTGCGCAGCTCCAGGGTGGTCCAGATCCCTGTTAGCCTGGCTCCCCACACATCCCTCAGATCCCTGATGCCCTTTGCTCCTGGAAGGGCGTCTCCAGGCTCTGAGTGTCTTTCCCGGGTGATGGTTCTGCCAAGGTCTTGAATGCCTATCTTCTCATAAACATCATCTGAGACAGAGGCAAGATTTGTCGAGAAGCCTAACAGGTATTTGGTTTAGTGCCAACCACGCAATGGTCACTTGGAGGAGGACAGAGGCGGCAAGAACCGGGGAAGTCTGCAGAGACGTGTGCACAGAGAGCAGAACACCGGCGCGTTTCAGTTGTTTCCAATCATTTGCTATTAAAAATAATGCCACATCCAGTGGCAGTTCCTGCGTGGGGGTGCCAAGCCCGGCATAGGGGCACAGACCCAACTGGAATTGGAGGCAAGGTTTCACTCCCACGGGAAGCAGGACATTGGCAGGGAGACCGCTCCTGACAGCCTTCCATCTCAGTGTGTAGACTAAAAATTACTCATTCATCCTTTACGATCTCGGGGAGGCCTGTCAGCCTGAGCTCAGGAGGGGAAAGAAACATCTCCCTTGAAAATTGGGAGCCATGGATCTGCCCTCACGGGGAATGGAGATTTAAATCCATAGACCCAGTTAGTCTGAGAAATTCTGATGCTGATAAATTAACGTAAAAATGGTTCCTGGCTGGTGATGCCCCTTGGGTGCTTGGCAGGAGAGAAGCCCTGATACCTACCACACAAAGTTCTCCTGTTTAATGGCTTGCTAAAAGGAAGTTTACAATTAAAAATTTTACATACTACTGAAAACCAATTTTCGGTGAAAGAAAGATTCAGTAGATACAATGAAGAAAAAGAAAGTGAAGAACTATCTAGGCTCGAAGGTGAGGACAACTATAATGATTCAGGAAAAGAAATCGAAGAACGAATTAAAAACATAAGAAAATCACAAGGTGCAGTTACTGAAATTGAAAACTCAGTGGAAGGTTAAAACCCAGATTAAAAACTACTAGAGCTTTTCTGTATGCTAACAATGAGCAATCTGAAAAGGAAATTAAGAAAACAATTCCATTAACAATAGCATCAAAATGAATAAAATACTTAGGAATTAATTTAGCCAAGGAAGTGGAAGACTTATACAATGAAAACTATAAAACATTGCAGAAAGAAAGTTAAAGATGACGTGGATAAACGAAAAGACATCCCACGCTCATGAAATGGAGACTTTACTATTGTTAAAATTTCAATACCACCCAAACTACAGATTCAGGGAAATCCCCGTGAACACCTCAATGATATGTTTTGCAGAAATAGAAAAATTCATCCTATAATTTAGATGGGATCTTAAGGGACCCTGAATCGCTTTTGCTAAAGCGATCTTGAGAAAGAAGAACAAAGTTGGAGAACTTACAGTTCATGGTTTCAAAACTTACTACAAAGCTACAGCAATCAAAACAGTATGGTACTGGTAGAAGGACTAACATATTGACCAATGGAACAGACTAGAGAACCCAGAACTAAACCCTCACCTATGTGGTCAAAGGATTTTGACAAGGATTTCTCTACTGAGTGCCAAGACCACTCAATAGAGAAGCACTGGTCTTTTCAACAAACTGGACATCCACATGCAGAAGAACGAAGTTGGACCCTTCACTAACACCACATACAAAAATTAAAATGCATCCAAGACCTAAACATAATGGCTAAAACTATAAAAGTCTTAGAAGAAAACATACGGCATCAGCTTCACGACTTTGGAATTGGCAATGATTTTTTAGATATGACACCAAAGGCACAGGCAACAAAAATAAAAATAGACAAATTGGACTTTGTAAAAATTTACAACCATGCCTCACTGGACACCGTCAAGAGAGTGAAAAGGCCACCTACAGAATGGGAGAATATCTTTGCAAATCGTAGGTTGACTAAGGGATTAATAGCCAGCATATATGGAGGGCTCCTAAAACTCAACAACATAAAGACAAACAACCCACTTCAAAAATAGGCAAAAGACTTGACTAAGCATTTCTCCAAAGAAGATCTAGGTATGGCGAATAAAACATGAAAAGATGCTCAACATCACTAATCCTTAGGGAAATGCAAGTCAAAACCATAACGACATTTCATGCCCATTTGGATGGCTACTATCACAAAGAAAAAAAAGCAGAAAATAACAGGTGTTGGGAGGATGTGAGGAAGTTGGAACTCTGGTACACTCTTAGTGAGAATGTAAGATAATATGGTCGCTGTGGAAAACGGTAAGTATGGCATCGCCTCAAAAAAATTAAAAAATAGATTTACCATATGTTCCAGCGATTCCACTTCTGGGTATATACCCAAAGGAATTGAGGCAGGGTCTCAAAGAGATTTTTTTTATGTCCATATTCATGGTAGCATTATTCACAATGGCTAAAACACAGAAGCAATCCATGTGTCCATCAGCAGATTGAGTGGATAAGCCCCATGTGGTATATACATACAGTGAAATATTAGCCTCAAGAGAGGAAATTCCAACATCTGCTATAGGATGAGCCTTGAGGACATTATGCTACGTGAAATAGGCCAGTCACAGAAAGACAAATACTATGTGATTCCATTTATACGCAGTACTTGGTGTGTCAAAATCACAGAGACAGAAAGTAGAGGGGTGGCTGCCAGGTGCTGGGGGAGGGGAGAAGGAGGGGGAAGGGGAGAGGAGGAGGTTGGCAGGCTTTGCAGGATGAAAGGGTTCTGGATGGTGGTGATGGCTGCACAACAATACCGCTGGACCGCACACTTAAGAACAATTATGATGGTACCTTTTATGCGTATTTTTACCACACACACATATGTCCTAAATATCAAAAAGAACAAGTCCAACAACACAAGAGAAAGAGTGGCCTTTACACACACAAGTAGATGGTCCATTCCATTCATAGGGAGAGAAGAGCAAATGGAAACCACACGAGATACCAGTTCTCACCTAGCAGATGGACGAAAGTGCAAAAATGACCACGCGCTCTGTTAACAAGACTGAGGGGAACAGTCTTGTCCATTATCCATGATAAAATGGTACAGCCCCTGTACAGGGGAACTGGACACCAGTTTGCAAAATTATGTACACATTCACGTTTTCACCCAGCTCTCCCACCCAAGGAATCTGTCCCAAAGTTACACCTGCAAAATATGAACTAGTCTATGCTCCAAGTTAATACATTTGGCATTATTTAAAAAAAAATTTTTTTTTAATGCTTATTTGTTTTTGAAAGAGGGCGCGAGCAGAGGAGGGGCAGAGAGAGAGGGAGACACAGAATCCGAAGCAGGCTCCAGGCTCCAACCTGTCAGCACAGAGCCCAAGGTGGGGCTCGAACCCACAAGCCGTGAGATCATGACCCGAGCCGAAGGCTGAGCTGCCCAGGTGCCCCTGGCATTGATTTTAATAGCAAATGATTGGAAACAACTTAAACATCCACCAGTAGGGGGCTGGCTGGAGATTCTAGGGCGCGTCCGGGAGGCGGCACTGTGAAGGGGAGAGGTCTATCCGGGGTATAGCACCAAGTGGAGAGAGCGTCATGCAGTGTATGGAACGAGCTAACGGCTGTGTCAGAAAGAAAGGCGTGCTATACACACACAGATGCATGTTTGTTTATATTTGTAGAGAAATAGTGAGACGATAAGCCAAGACCCAATTGAAATGGCTATTGATGGGGGGGCGAGGGGAGAAATGTGATGTTTCTAGATGTATCTTGTCATGTAGTTTGGCTGTAATGTAGATGTTCTTAATTAAAGAAAAAGGCAATATACACAATTTTAAAAGTAGAACAGGTGTATCTAATCGTATCTCAAGTTGGTGATCTACCCATACCGAGAAAAGAATGATCCCAGCTGACTTTAGAAGACAGAAGTTTTACTCGACATGCCCGGCAGAGATGTTCTAAGGACAAAAAGAGCTGCAAAGAGGGGGCGCCTGGGGGGCTCAGTCAGTTGAGAGTCCAACTTAATTTCGGCTCAGGTCATGATCCCAGGATTGTGGGATCAAGCCCCATGTGGGGCTCCACACTGGGAGTGGACCCTGCTTGGGATTCTCTCTCCCTCTGCCCCTCTTCCTGCTCGCGTGCTCTCTCTCTCTCTCTCTCTCTCAAATAAATAAATAAGGATGTTTTTTAAAAGAGCTGCAAAGAAACCATAAAGTTCACTTAGTTGTCATATTGTTAGTAATAATCTTGATACTGTTATCTTTAAGCTGGTAAATATATATTGTAGGAAAAGCAAAGAAGTAATTATGCTTAATCTTTTTCAGTGTCAGAGAAATGAGATACAAGTAAAAGTTAAAGAAGTAAAAGCCCAGAACTCTTATATTTGAGCTGAAAATATCAACTTAAACTTACTTCTTCTCTAAAAAAATATTTTTCTAGCATTCCACGGAAAATGCCTAGAAGCAATGATAACTTGGCAGGAAGTTATCCCTCAAAGTTTAAGGCACCCCCCCCTTAAAACCAATTTGTGTTCTCCGATACCATTAACCACTCGAAGTAAGCAGTGTTCCTTGGAGAAAGGGCTGATGCCCAGTCTAGGACAGGAAGTAAAAGTAATAAAGATAAAAACAAATAAAGAGAAGACAAAAATAGAATAAAACTCGTTGGGTCCCAATGGAGGATTCTTGGGCACCAACTCATTTTTAAAAATGGATAAATAAAGGGAAATTAAAAAGCGTTCACCCTGCCTTCCCAGTACGAGCTATATGTCAGAAAACCGTAAGAAAAAGACAAAATTAGCAAACCACCATTTTGCAGCCCCCAGATGCCAGTGAACGCAAGGACTGACTGCAATGTGTGTTCATGTAGTTGCCGATTCAAGCAATGGTCATCCGTGTTGAGAGAAATCCTTAGGTGAAAGATGGATGGGGGAGGGGGTTGATAATGAAAGGACCTGGCTGTTTATAAGGAAATGATTGCTTGAACCCCTGGGTCGGTCACTGAAAATCCAGACGAGGGACCAAGAGACACTTCCTGGTGTGCCGCAGTCAGAAGTACACAGCATCACTCGTGAAACGTTTGTAAAGAAAATATTTTTTTAATAACCCAATCTGAAATAATCTAAAGCCTTCACATCTAACCTTCTTGTCTGTGGGAAACAGGGGGGAGCAACTGAAATGATATCACAAGGTAGCGACAGAAGTCCAGAATGGGGACTTCCTCAGGACGACTGACCCGGCTTTGTCTACACGGCAGTGACATTAAAGCAGGGCTCGTGGGGAGGACGGAGGAAGAGCTGTCCTCAACGAAGACAGCCTAGGAAATAGAACAGCCGAATGCAATGAGTGAATCTTGTTCAGCTTCCTAAACTCTCAACAGGCAATTGTTTTAGACAGTGGGAGAAATGCGAATGAACACTGGGCATTGGATGATGTTAAAGAATTAGTTGGGTTGGGTGTGGAGTTGGTATTATGTTTCATAGGATGTCCTTAAAGATGCATACTGACATATTTACAGGTGAGCTAATATTTGCTTTAAAACACTCCCGAGAAAGGAAAGGGGAGTAAGGCAGGCGACATAGACACAGCAGAATGGTGCCAGGTCCCTGCTGAGTGCTGGGCACAGGGCTGTCCTCTGTATCTGGAATCGCTCATGGGCCGTGAGTTAGACTCAGTGCTATGCGTACTCTGGCGCAGGGCCTTTCCCTTCTCCAAAGTCTCTGCCCTCCTGCCAGGTTGCTCGACATCCATGTTCCCTCCCTTGGGATTGACCTTGACCTTGACCTGTAGCGCAACTGACCTCTCCTTTGTCACCAGGTTTGGCTGCCTTTGCCCCCACTTCAGAGACCCCACTCTTCATGCAGGGCACCTATCATGAGACTCACCGACAGGCAGCAAAGAAAAAGTCTACGAAGCCCAGAAATGCCCGGGGTCCTCTCCCTCCTCCCCACGGCCATGAGCGCAGGAGGACACTATGTGTGTTTCCACATATATGATTATGCCTTCCGCTCAGAATATGGTCTTGGTTTTGAGTAAATTTCCACCTAGAAGCAGTGCTGTAAGGTGTATTTTAAACATACGGTCTTCTAAATAAGCTCCATCGGTTTTGGAAGAAAGTCCTTAAAAACTCACGCATTCCTTCAAACTTTTATGTCTCAGAAAGTCCTCGAGAAACTCTTCAAGGAAAAGGCCACTCTTAATGTTCTGATTTTTACCAGAATTTGCCAAAGCCTACCAGGGGAAAAAATATTCCGAAAACACTAACTGAAACTTTGATCCCCTAACGTAAAATATTTAAAGGAGCAAAAAAATCTCAAATTTAAATGTAATCCATACTGGTTGAGCGAATCCAAGTTAAAAATGTCCTGACTAGGAAAGAAATTTCTGAACAAGCTTGTAAGGCCCTGGTTTTTCAGCTGACAGTGACTTCTGAGAATCATCCCGAAATACGTATGGACCCTGGAGGGCTATCCCTGAGGACTCCATTGGATGAGGAAGCAATTCCAAACCACACAGGGACAGGGCTACGCAGCAGGACATGTACTAATTCTCATCCAGGGTTCTTTTGTCCATGAGAACCACACTGCATCCTGCTGACACAGGAGACAGTTCTTTCCAGGGAACAATCTCTGATGTGTCAAAGGGGTTACGTTTATTCATTCACTTATTCCACATTTATCGAACGCCGCCTGTGTGCCAGACATTGTTCTAGGCGCTCTGGACACAACAAAACAGATGAGGACCCCCACCTGGTGGCCTGAGTTCCAGCAGTGAGACATGGATCATATACAAGTAAATTCCATCATACACGAGGGGGTATGTGCCATGAAGAAAAATAAAGCGAGTAAAGGGTGCCAGGTGAGCCAGGGATGCAGTTATGTCTCTGGGCTCCAAGCCCACCCCACCATGCTCAACTTTGTGGTTTGGAGGCTCTGCAGAACGGTGGCCTCTGGGTTAGGATGGCCAGTAGGGGTGAGGAGGGCACCTGCAGGTGTGAGGGTGAGGAAGGCACCTGCAGGTGTGGGGGGTGAGGAGGGTACCTGCAGGTGGGGGGGTGAGGAGGGTGTGGAGGGTGAGGAGGGTACCTGCAGGTTGGGGGGTGAGGAGGATACTTGCAGGTGTGGGGGGTG
>CM053576.1:126817029-126867977 GCA_028646485.1 Cryptoprocta ferox | reverse complement strand
TGGGAGCTGCTCCCGGAAGCCACAGCCGGCACCGGTGCACTCAGCCTTCCCGCAGCAGCGCCTGGATGCTGTTTGCAGCTTCTCGGCGGCGCCCGGAGGGCCGCCAGACCCCCTCCCCTCACTGACTCCAGCCCCAGTGAGCAGCGCCTGCTCCTCAGGGGATCTGGGGCCCAGCCCCAGGGCAGCCTCTTCCGGCTGGCTCAGAGACCCCCGCACCAGTGAGTGTCACCCCCTGCTTAGAGCTTCCGAGGGTTAATAATTCCAGCCCCCCACTGTGTGTCCTCGACCCAAGTGGAAATGCTTCCTGCAGTAACGACCTCCGTGATACCTGATCGCTCGCTTCTTTTGCCGTTTTCGGTGACCGAGTTGGGACCTTATACCTAGTTAACAGCTTTACTCCTTCCGCTAAAGTTTGGGACTGGGCCCTGACTGGTACGCTGGGCCCTTGCTCCCCACATCGTCTCCTGTACGACCTGAAATCCACACCGCTCGGAGGCGAGACACCACAGGCTCACCAAGGCTTGGATTTAAAATAGAATTTTAAGGGCGCCTGGGGGGCTCAGTCGGTTAAGCGTCCGGCTTCGGCTCAGGTCATGATCTCACGGTCTGTGAGTTCGAGCGCCGCATCGGGCTCTGTACTGACAGCTTGGAGCCTGGAGCCTGCTTCGGATTCTGTATCTCCCCCTC
Organism: Cryptoprocta ferox; assembly: GCA_028646485.1. Lineage (NCBI taxonomy): Eukaryota > Metazoa > Chordata > Mammalia > Carnivora > Eupleridae > Cryptoprocta > Cryptoprocta ferox. The sequence goes on along the minus strand of CM053576.1, from coordinate 126,867,290 downwards.
TCTCTGCCCCTCTCCCGCTCACACTGTCTCTCTCAAAAATAAACATTTAAAACTTATTTTTAAAAAGAAGAGATAAAATAGAATTTTAGTTATGTATTAGTTCTATATTTCTGCATAACAAAGTACCCCCACACTTAGTAGCTTGAAACAACAACTATGTGTAACCTTGCAGAGTTTCTGAGGTCAGGAATCAGGAATGGCTTGCTTGGGTGGTCCTGACTCAAAGTTTCTCACCTCAAGCCTTAACCATGTTGGGGAGTCAGCTTCAGACTCACTCACGTGGTTGCTTCTGGCCTGTTCGTCACCAGCTGTTGGCCGAAGGTCTTAAGTTCCTTGACACCTGGGCTTCTCCATAGGGCTGCTCACAACATGGCAGCCAGCTTCTCCCAGAGTGAGACAGAGAGAGAATGTCCAAGGCAAAAGCTCAGTAGTGACATGGCACCACGATGGGTCACACAGCCCAACCCTGGTACAGTGGGAGGGACCACAAGGGCGTGGGGTGTGGGGTATAGGCACCAGGGGTGGGCAATAGCTGAGGCCATCTTGGAAATTGGCTACACAAGCTCTTTTGATTAGACACTTTGGGCTTTGGGGTGGGGCGGGATCAGAGCCAGCCTGCGTGGCCCGAGTCCTGTGCTGCTGGTGACAATCAAGAGATTTCAGAACCTGAGCAGGAGCTATAATCCTACAAGTGGGAAATGGCTAACTCCTTACTGCAGGCACCATTTTAGAAGCTCTCTGGAAACATTTGGTGGAAATGGCAGGGATAATTTTGGCTGTGTGACTCCTCCAGGCATATCTTGCTTTGTCACTAAAACTCTCAATTTAGGAATTATGCTGGCATTTTCTCCAGCTGCTGAGATGTCTACATGTCAATGGTTTATATGTGTCTTTCTCAGTTATAGCCAATATATTTCAAACTTATTAACCAGACCACAATTAACTTGGCTTTTTAAACCAAAGAAAAAATAGCATATTAAGTAACCACGCATCACAGAACATCCTAACTCATTAGATCATGTTCCTTTTCCCAAATAATACTCCCAGCTGATTGAATACCCAGTCAGAAATAGAACCTCGGACTGATGAGGTAAATAATATTTCCACTTCCACAATGGCAGAGAGAATTTTGGCATATCTGAAAAATGAGGTAAGTAGATACAAAACCTTACTGCTAAATGGTTTTGGACTTGAAATGATGATTCTAACCATCATGGAATGGCGAGGTTTAATAAGCGACGATCAAATTGAGAAGCTCTTCCCTCCGCCTGCCCCACCTGACTGTGCTCGTCTGGGAGGAAATAGTTTAATCACTGGAAACATACACAATGGATAGCGTTCTTCAGTCCCATCATAGAAAGTGACGCCCTTCACGTAGTTAAGCAGAGAGAGAGAGAGAGAGAGAGAGAGATCGAAGTTCTGGAAATGTTGAAAGCGGCTCTTGGGCCGTTTCCACCCACTTATACATAGGAAGGTGGTAGTTCTGATGTAGCATCTACATAGATAAAGATAGGCGACTTGAATCCTAAATGTTATGTTGATACGCAATCTGAAAATAGTATATATATTGAAGATTTTTTATACACTTCCACATTTTCAGTGTAAGGCCTTTACATTCTTAGTTACAGGCAAGGGCCCAAGTTTTCTGAGACTCCATAGCCAAATCATCAGTGAAATAGAAGGAAAGAAACACACACACACACACACACACACACACACACACACCCCTCTTGCTGGAAGCCATATGCAAGAGAGAGATGGTGACAGTGTCTGAAAAGAAAGCCATTTCTATTTTTTACATCTTTTTTCACTATAGTGAGGGTGTAAATTTTAACTGACATTTTCCAACTAAGTGAAAATCATCCTGGGGGGACAAATGGATACAGTTACACACTGAAAGTACATCGAAGGCTTCAATGTTGAAGGAAAATATCGACTTGATTTCAAATAGTTTCACCCAAGACAGGCTCCTGCCCCAGGAACCTCACGGGGGCCTTGTGGAACACAGAGCTGAGGTCAAGGCCACGGAAGAGAAGCAGGAGGCGGGCGGCTCGCCCGGTGCCTCTGCTCGCTGGGAGGTACAGGCAGGCACCTGCACTAACTGGGGTCAGTATCACCAGAAGCAAAGCAACAGATCCGTTCAGCTCCAGCACGCGATCTAGAATCCTCCTGCCCTAAAATCAGGCTAGGACGCACCTGGCATATCCTTCCGTTTCCTGCCAGGATGGGATCATAGGACAGTATGTCTCTTCCTGGTCCCCAGAATGATCTGTGGCAGTTTGTGTTTTCCGAAAATGGCTGCGAAAATATTTCTGGTCCCACATTCTCTTCTAGAACCTTGCCACTCCAGCAACAAACAGATGGGTCTGTCTTCTGCCCTTGAACCTGGGCTGGACTTTGTGAACACAAAAGAAGAGATGCTCTGTGAATTCCACGGCTCGTTCACGGAAGGTCATACAACTTTGCCTGCTTCTCTCTCTCTCTCTCTCTCTCTCTCTCTCTCTCTCGTCCTCCCTCAGTCTCAGGACATTCACCCTTGGAATGTACCTGCCATTTTGCGAAGAAGCCCAAGCAGCAGAGAGAGACCATGTGCGGGTATTGTCACGATGATTGCACCCCAGCTGACACATCTGTCACCCACCAGACACGCGAGTGAGAAAACCTCTGCCATGTGCCCCCGCCACCATCTGACCACAACGGCATGGAAGACCCTGAGTAAGAACCCCTGGCTGAACCCAGTCAACCCCGCAACTGTAAGAGGAATATTATATATACATAATGTATATGTATATGTGTATGACATAACATAAATATTGCTTATGTCATTCACTTTGGGGCGACTTCCTACCTAGCAATTGATAACCTGCACATGGGCTGACAAGGTGGGACGTCACGCTGTTTAAGAATTACAAGCTTTGGGGGGCGCCTGGGTGGTTCAGTCAGGCATCCGACTCTTGATTTCAGCTCAGGTCATGATTTCGCAGTTTGTGGGCTCGAGCCCCACATCAGGCTGTGTGCTGATGGTGCAGAGCCTGCTTGGAATTCTCTCTTTCCCTCTCCCTGCCTCTCCCCTGCTCTCTCTCTCTCAAAAAATAAACTAAAAAAATTTTAAGACCAAAAAAAAAAAAGAATTATAAGCTTCACATATTTTTGTTCACGTAATGTCCTTCAAGGATTTTGAAAAATCATATATCTGCCCACATTTTTTTAAGCTGGTATCTAAAATTTTTGTTATATGTTCAAACGGCTGTAAAATAAAATTTCACACAAAATTACATTATTCTCTTAAGCACATCCACTGGAATATCAACACAGTCTGACAGCCATGATCACCCATGTTTAAATACAAGATCCATGGCTACTTCAGGATCAAAATTTTCACATTGTTTCTCTTTCTCTTTGGACTAATGTCTCTGTTCCACTTCCCCCACAAAGTTTTATCCTAATATATGTATGCATTTGAAAATCATTCCTCATCCCATTATGCCTTTCTGCAAAAAGAATATATGTATGCACTTACGTATTGAAATTCCAAGTGTTTTTGTTTCCAGTTATTACAAAACATTCCTCAATACTTAAAAATCTTTATAAACATCAAGACAATATTTTACAGAAAGTACATCTCTTAACATGATGGGTAAAACCAGTTTTCAGTTATTTTAAGTATCCACAGATGAATATTACTATTGTATACAATGAGCCAGAGTTCAACATGAATTTTAGTCCCTGTTTGTATTTGTATAGATTTAAGTGCCAAGAAACTTCACTCACATAAATAAGTAGATGGAATTGGAAGCGGTTTTGATAGAGCAATGTCACTGATTCTTTCAACCTCTTCCAAGTTCAATGCTAGAAATTGCATTGCAATTCACTCTCAAACTTTATTTTTAGTATTCTATACCACGACAAGCCGGTTACATCTAGCTTCCGTGTTATTGGTAGCAAAGAATTGGAAATCACTTGGCTTGAACATTTCCCCAGAAAATGTTCTGGGGGATTGAAAGGAGGGGAGGGCTTTCGATGACAGGAAGAGGGTCAGCCGGCCTTCCGGTTCTCATCCACTTTCAACCTCCGCCTCTAGGGGGCGAGCCTGGGCTTCCAGGACTCGAGAGTGCCTTTGAGCCCCAGCCCCACCTTCACACCAGCTCTCTTCTCTTCAGGCCAAACATGGGATACAGCTTGTCTCTCTGCTTTCGAGACTTCAGTATGTGTTGAACTCACTCACTGAGTCCTCCCCCGTCCTGGGTTCCTGTCCGTGCAGGCTGACACATCAGGATGGGGAGGAAAGAGCTGCCCATGATCGTTCCCCCATTCTTATCTGGTGCCCAAGGACTCAGACTCACCCAAACAAATGTTCTATGCTCTAAAGAGGAGCCTCGGGTGGAAATCATTTCCACGGGAGCAGCATAGTTTTTTTAATATGCTCAGTGACAGATTTGCTTTATTGAAATTTCCAAAAGGCATTTGGAGGAAAGGCCTCAGTTAAACAAGGCTCTTTACAGGATGCTGTGCAGAATACTGTCCTGCACCCTGCTCAAGGGAAAAAGGGTTTGGAGAAGGATATACTTGGAAGAGATTGCATGCCATTCCCTCTTCTGGAAGTTTCCAAATATACGTTGTACGTTTTCACAAGTTATATAACAAAGAAACCCATTTGATTGGATTTTTTGAAACTCATTGGACCACAAATCCAGTTTTTTTGTGTAGTACTTGCTAATATCCTCACATAACCAGCGTTCCACAAACATCCAGGGAAAGGCTAAAGTCAGAGACATTTGGTGACAGATTTTGGTCAGAAACTGTTCAGCTGGGTCCTGCATGTGGTGAAGCCCAACAGATCCCATTCAGCTCTTCGCTTTGTGAAGCATCCCGAGGACCCTCAGTGTGTGTGTGTGACGGGATGGATGGACTTTTGACCTCCAGTTTGAACGAACCCACGGATGGCAGAGAAACAAAGCAACGTGCTCTTGAATTGTGATCTTGACATGTGTACTTTGGGGGGATATTGGGAATGTTGTAATTTTCCAGTGCAAACTTTGACATTTTGTTTCTGGGTCACAGAGAAAACACCATCTCTCATCACCAATTACTGTTTTCCTCAAACCCATGCTATTTTTGTCCAGTTTCCTTTGAAAGACCAGAACAAATGCTAAGCCTTGGCTTTCTCCTCTTGTCATTCAAATGCATGGTACAGATTTTTTTTTAAGTCTTACCTTGTGTTCAAGTTGTCCTTCAGAACATGTGAGTTGCTCTCAAAAGTTAAGTCTTCTCCCAGTATGTGTCCCCTGTGCTAGAATAACAGCTCTTACCTCTATCATGACCATGTCACGGACTCACTGTTCACTTGGGCGGTCATCGACTTCATCTATACCTGGTTTAATTTTCAGGGTCACACTCTCGCTTTTGATGTATTTTATGTCCAATCGGATCTCTTTTTATGTGTTTACATTTTACATGAAAAATTGACTTCACGTGTTCGTTGACTTTCTTCACCCCAACTAATGGCTCATTCTTTTTAGGCCAATGCATTGTGATGCATTCCTCCATGTGTTAAGGCTGCTAGAACAAGATTAGTTTAGACAATGTAGAGATCAATGCTGCTGCAAGTCAAAACAAGTTGTGACATGCTGGAAAACACTCCGACTCTGATTTTTTAATCTACAAATTAAGGGTGTTAGACTTAAATCTTTTCAGGTCTCTTTGGAGAGCTTTATGCTTCTGTATGTGGCTAAGCTCAGGACTCTTCTGTTTCCATAAGTAAGATGATAGCATTCGTAATCATCTATCATTCATTAAATTTATCTACAATTTTTGAGATTCAATCATTTTTCCATTTATTGCAGCTCCTTCAGGGATAAACTCTGTTTACTTGCTAAACACCAAGTTGTGAGTTTGACGCATGTCCTAGTGCCCTGCCTATGGTGGTGGCTGCGTGCATGAAGGCACAAATGAACACACCCTTGGGTTGTGAAAAGTGTCTATGCTTCAAGGGAAGCCCCAGACAATTGCACTTCAGTAGGATACTGTGGCGTGAAGGTAGAGCATTTCGGCTTGTGAGGAGGTGAAGAGCAGGCACCTGAACATGGGACGAAGGGAGGACAAACCCACAGAAATAAGGACCGCCTGTGAGTTTGGTTTTGTGGAGATCTTTGCGATACTCAGGAAAACCCAGGAGAGTGGCCAACTCTTAGCTAAGAGACTGATTTGCGCAGGAGTAACTTGGGGCCATACTTTGGGGGTCCTGGGCATCCATGGAGGCTCACTAGAATCGGATACTTGGGCGGCAGGGGAGGAGGCATCGCCACTGTTGAGCAGGAAATGATGAACTCCGTGTTTTCGGAGGCCCCACTGGTATTTGTGTGCAGACTGTAATGACGAAGGGAAGGTGTGGGAGGCAGGGGATGGTGGGGGCTAGATTCAAGGTGAAGGGACCCTAAAGGGACAGTCTGGAGAGACACTACAGAGAACAGCTAAGAGCTTGGGGACTGATGGGGTGAGGGAAAGGGAGAGACAGGAGGCAAAGATAATTCAGGGTCTGAGCCTGAGGAAGGAGATAATTATGGCACAAATGACAAGGAGGAAAACACAGCAGGAAAAGTTGGCTTGGGGGACAGTGCTGAGTTCGGTGTTAGCCCGCCCGCACGTGGGTGGACTGTTCCTCTGATGCTGGAGCAAGTGGAGGTCTGGAACCGGGGGGCATGTGGGGCACACGCACGTTCTCCTGGTCACACCTATCACAAGGCCAGTGGCTTTGGCTCACAGAGCTTTTCTCCTTGCATCATTCCAAGACAAAAGGTCCCAATGTTGGTCTGTTTCCAAGCGGCAGTTTCTTGTGCTGTCACTCGCTGTTGTCATTTGCTCCCAGCTCCTGATATCCTTGTTAAGATTTCATCATTGAGGGGCGCCTGGGGGGGCTCAGTCAGTTAGCGGCCAACTTCGGCTCAGGTCATGATCTCACAGTTCATGAGTTCGAGCCCCGCGTCGGGCTCTGTGCTGACAGCTTGGAGCCTGGAGCCTGCTTCCCATTCTGTGTCTTCCTCTCTCTCTGCCCCTCCCCCACTCACACTGTGTCTCTGTCTTTCTCAAAAATAAATAAATGTTAAAAAAATTAAAAAAAAGATTTCATGATTGTCACTAATCTAGACATACAGACTTACCCCAGGGAGGTTTAGAGATATAATAAACATAGAAGAGTCTTTTCTGCTTGCGATATTCTTCTGATTACAATACATGTGTTTTTTTAATAACTCAAACACAGAAATTTGCACATAAAAAGTCCAGACTCTTGCACGTGTATACCAAGAGAGGTGAAAAATACAAGCGTTGCAATAAAAATTGGAAACAATCCAATATCCAATAAGATAATCCATTAAGTTATAAGTGCTTATGTAATAGAATACTATTCTTCAATAACAATTAGTGAATTATAACGACGGACAGCAGTAGGGATTAAACCCCACAACGTTCAACAAAAAAAGCAAGTCAGGGGTGAATACTAACAATGATTTTATTTATAGGAGATCAAAATAGTCGTACATAAGCAAATCACATACATATACTATGCATGATTTTTTTTTTAATTTTTTAACATTTATTTTTGAGAGACAGAGCACAAGTGGGGGGGGGGTGGACAGAGAACGAGGGAGACACAGAAGCCAAAGCAGGTTCCGGGCTGTCCGCACAGAGCCTGACGGGGGGCTCGAACCCACAGATGGAGAGATCAAGACCTGAGCCAAAGTCGGACATTTAACCAACTGAGCCACCCAGGCGCCCCTGCATGATTTTATTTCTGTGAGATCAAAAGCAGGTAAAATTGTTCCAGGAGACATACTAAGTGGTAAAGCAGTAAAGGTGAGCAAGGAGAGGATACTCACACAAAGGAATAGTACTTTGGGGGGACTTCCAGAAGAGACACAAAGACAAAAACTTCAAAGATATTGGTAGTTTCTATTTCTTAACCTCGCTGTGGCTACATTGATATTTGCTTTATTACTGTGGCATAATGAGAAATATATATATTTGATCTTTGACCCAGGTTCCTGACAGAGCTCCTAAATCCCCTGGAATTTCCTGGGGGAGAGGAGGTGACTCTCAGTAGGCCCCTGGATGGCTTCGGAACAGGGGCTGGTCACCGGAAAGACCAAGTCATGATTAGAAGCATGGAACTTTAGCCCCATCCCCCATCCTCCTTGAAGGCACAAGGGGCTGGAGCTCTACTTCTAGAAGACACATTGGCTGCTTTGAAGTTGGAATCGTGGCTACAGGTCCTGGAGGAAAGCTCACCGTGTTTCCAGCAGTGAGGGACCGGCTGCCGGAGGGATGCTGATTGGGGAGCGGGTCCACAAGGAGACATTTTCTGGACCTAATGGTAAAGCCAAGTCTGGCTGGAGCCCACACCGCTGGGACCACACCGTCTTCCCCCCGGGGGTGGCAGATAAATCCATTCGCCTGGCCAGAAGGGCTGACCTTCCGTCTCAGGTGCAGAGGCAGGTGCTGGAAACCCCTGGCACCAGCATTGCCCCCTCACCGGAAGTCAGTAGGACCGGGAGAGCAGGAAGTCGGGAGACAGCTTCTGCTCGTGGTGAACACTGATTAGCACTTAAGAGGTCTAACGACAAAAAGCGGGCTCTGCTAGCCAGAAGATGGTCCAGAGGAAGATTTTACGAACAGAATGCACCCCCTCGAAACCCATACGATGGGATTTGTGCCTCATAAAAGTCACAGGAGAGGTCACTTCCTCCCCAACTCTCTACCATAAGGGGATAGCAAGGCGCAGTCGGCGTCTGCAAGCCGGAAGAGGGCTCTATCAGAACCTGACCAGGCTGGCACCGTGACCTTGGACTTCAGCCCCAGAACTGAGACACAAATTTCTGTTGTTTACAAGCCTTGGCTATAGCAGCCGAGTCAAGACAGAGGTGAAGGAAGGTGAAAGTGAGCGCAAGCCCACCATTCTGTGCAGCACAGAAATGCCTGTAATAATAGGATCGCGTTATAATTTCCCCATCAGTGAGCACGAGGGGCGGGAACCAATGACCACGGCGTCGGCACTCTGCGTGCTGAACGTCTGCGTGCACGCACAGCCTTGGACAGGCAGAAGGATGGTCGGGGTACATTCACTGGCTTTGGTGTCAGACCGGAGCTCAAATTTCTGCTCTCACATGTCACAAGACAGTGGGCAACGTTTTGAACTTCTCTCAGCTGTAGTTCCGCTGTTTGTAACAGAGGAAAAACATCCATCCCTCAAAACTATTGCGAAGATCAGAGAACTAATGTTGGCAAGTGACCAACACATGATAAACTCTGGGGAGGTAACACAAGGGACAAAGGGAAGAGGTCCTCTTTCCCCCATCGTTTATATTTTTGGTAGATGAAGCAGCCAGGGCAGACAGGGAAATGGCCAGCTGATAAACAAATAGCCGAGCCGGGCCTATGATTCAAGTCTTGCGACTTAGTTCTGTTTCTTCACCTGTGATGGACTGTCCAACCAACCCACCAATTCGGCAATGGGCGTAATCAAACCAGCTCTCCTGCAAGGTAGAATTTTAATACAAGTACATGCGTGTGTATGCACGTGTGTGGGTGCTCACACACACACACACACACACACACACAATTTAAACACGTCATGCTCACTGTGTATGCCAAATGGACAGAGTTCAGCTCAGGAGACCCCGTCAGTGAGGACGGGGTAGCCAGACAGGAGAGTCATTCTGAGACACGCGAGGGTCAGCAGGTCCGGGATGGCCTGCAGATCTGGAGCACATGACTGCCCAGCACCCAGGCGGCCATGGTTCCGGGGACCAGTGGGAAGGAGGGGCACAGAGCTTCTGTGGAAAACCTGGGATTCATTCAGCTGAGTGTGAAGACATCTTTACTACTCTCCACTACCATTTTCTATGATGAGGGAGTACGGACAGCAGAAACATCAGACGCCCATGCGGGCACAGTGACGGGCACTGGGGGAAGAGAAGCAGGCTGTGTGGTGTGTGATGGGAAAATCACCAGATCTGTCAGAAAAGCAGCGTTGGTGTTTTTGTTCTGTTTACTTGCTAGGTGACCCTGGGGGTGGGGGTCGGAGGTGGGGTGGGTCTCAAACCTCCAAATCTTCAGTTTTCTCAAAAACAAAGGTGATAATAACAATGCCAGTGTTTTAAGGAGGTGTTATAGAAATATAGTGCACATAAGTTTATGTAAAAGCTATAACTTCCTGCATTTCAGTCTCCGTGTCTGTACACGGGGGATAATAATAGCATCTACTTCATCAGCTGGTTGGCCCGTGTGAAGTACTTTTAACAGTATCTGACTCAAGGAAGCAGTCAAATTATTAGGCAGATAATTATCTAAACCTAGATTGTCACCTGACCCCCATCTCAAACCACTGCCTGCCCAATACTGCCGATGTGTCTATTGGTTGCTTGCCTAGTCTCCGGATTAGCTGATATTATGAAATGTAAAGGGCCCAGCATTGCCTGGTTTCCTGTCTTCTCCTCTCAGGGGGCAGCGACCAGGGGCGCCCGGGTGGCTCAGCCGGTTACGCATCCAACTTCAGCTGCGGTGATCTTCATGACCTTATGGTTTATGAATTCGAGCCCTGTGTCAGGCTCTGCACTGACAGTGCAGAGCCTGCTTGGGGTTCTCTCTCTCTCCATTTCTCTGCCCCTCCCCGCTTGTACCCTCTTTCTCAAAAATTAATTAACTAATTTTAAAAAAAGGAGGTAGTGACCAGAATCATTAGAAAAACTCTACTGCAGTAATAATGATTTTTAAATAGACATATATTACTTATGTATTAACATTTATTAAGCATTAATTCTGTTCAATAATAGGATATAAAGAAAAATACATATTGCAGTATTTAGGATAATAATCTAATACAGAATATTGACAACAGACATATAGAAGAACAAGTATAAGAAAGCCATATCACAATAAGACTGAAAATAGAATGCATATTTTCAACATTACGTGCAAAACTGTAATGTAGTGGTCTAATCCATCAATAATACTGGAATAAAAGATGTTTTTTTAAGTCAATGAATTTTTAACCAAAAATCTGACATTGTTCCAAAATAATTAGTAGGAACAAAGATGTTTGATGTTAAAAATTTTTTTCTCTATAAATGTAATTTACAAGACTATAGATTTTTTTTTTAGATCTCTATCTTCCTGAAACAAACAGAGAGCTGTTTTAGAGACCCCAAACCCTATGTTAAAAACAAATAGACAATGATGATGCAGCAAATAAAGCTAAAATTAAGATCTCTCTTGGAAAATGTAAGAATTGACCCATCTCTCACCAGCTAAAGAACAATAAAGATAAACGTAGCATGAAGAGTGGGCATTCTGGAGCCACCTTGCCGGGGCTTGGATCCCGGCCCCAGCACTTCATTGCTGTGTGCCCTTAGTCTCTCTGTCACTCAGTTTCTCATTTGCAAATTGAGGATAATAGTAGTTACTTTAGGAAGTTGTCGTGAGGATTACATCAGTTAATACGTGTCAAGCTCTTAGAACATTGTCAGGCGCATAATGTGTGTTCAATAAATATGTTATTTTATTATAATAAATACAGAACAATACTTTAAATATCCAGAATGAATACAGGATGAGTAATGACTGATAACACAAATATTCAACATAAAATGTTGACTTTGGGAGGTCGGTGACATACAAATCATCACCAGCTCAGTGCTATGGCTTAAAGTGCAGTTCAACATGACCATGCCATCTATTAAAATAATATCGTGTTTTATCAATCCAAACAAGACCTCATCAACCGGAGGAGGTGTCGTTACCTTAGGAAACGTTAAGGAACGATGCTGCCATTGACGCTGTTGATTGTGAAGACATTTCAGAAAGGTCACAACGAAAAAAAGTTCATCTTAGAATCGATGAAATGCTGATGGAAAAAACTGCAAAGTGGTCAACAGAGTTAGACTACAGAAGGGTTTGTTTAAAAACAAAATTGTGGACCTAAAGTCTAATTTTCCACTGACTTCTGAGGGTGGGGACTCTATGTCCCCACTTAGGAGTGGTCGCTAACAGGGGTCTGGATTCTTGCAACCACCAGCCCCACCCTGGGGGCGGGGGCCTCCCAGCACCACATCCTGCCACATCTCAGGTACAAGGAAAAGCCACCAGGGGTTGCTGTGGCCCTGAGCCAGGAGGAAGAAAGTTCAAAGAATCGATAGCAACAGAAAGTCGGGCAGGTTCTGGATGCCCTGAAGAGTCTTTGGATAGACAGACATTCTACAGAAGTTGTGAGACTATTCTTTTCCCATTCGTTACCTTGCTTCATTCTCCCTGCAACTTGCTCCACGTTAGAAATCTGTTACATTTCTCGGAGGCACAGAAAGAACTGGCTAACTGAAAACCACCGCCCCTAAAATCCTTCTAGGTGAGGTGTTATGATTTTAACAGACTTCTCTACCAGAAGGAAAACCACATACAAAGTAAAATTTAAAAGAGATGAAACAAAAAGAACTGCTGTTAACGTTGAAAACAAGATGAGTCACAGTGTTTAATCTGCCACAGATAATCCACATCAAGTATCTAAAGTGGAAACGACTCCTATGTGCTCACCAAAACGTTGGCTCTTCCTGCAGGGCACACAGTTCACCTAACTCCCAGCCTCCCTTGCGGCTGAGCGCTGCCACGTGACTTAGGAAGGCCAATGGAAGTATGCCTAGAGCACCACCTCCTGGCCTGGACGGAGCTCACTGCAGGCGTGCGGTCCTCCCCGCTCTCTGCTCCCGTGTGTCCAAGGAATGTGGGAGATGGACAGAGGACTCTGAAACCTCGGAGCCTGGTGAAGCCACAGATGAAGGGGTGTGGGCCCCCGGGGCTTTATGACAGTGAACTGTCACAGGAATACGAAATAAACCTCAACTGTACTGAGTCAGTGAGATTTGGGGGTTGTTACAGTCTAGTCTACCTTACTAAAGAAATCTTCAAACCACACGGTGGCCAGCTCGTGTATAAAGTATTCCAGATAGACTCCCAGAATAACACGCTCATTGTTGGCCACACTTACAGTGGCCCACCTGAGATAGAGACATGGCAGAGCGCGATGAGGGGTGGCCAGGGAACATGGTGAAGAATCCTCCTGAAAGAAAGGCTGGAAGACCACGCTGTAGGTGGGTAAACCTACAGACCAGATTCTCTGGGATGGCCCTAGAGTAAGGTCCTCATTATAATGATGTGGCCCCACTGGGCTCAGAGAAAATATGTGCATGCTAAGTTACACCTGAAAATATTTCCAACGTCCTGAAGTAAAATTTAGAGCAAAGCATTTTAATCTGACTCTACAATTATGTTCATTTATAAGAAGGGCATCTCCACCGAGGACTAAACAAATGGCTTGGGAGGATTAAAAATACATCCGAATGGAGCACGCAGCCTAGCGCTTTAAAGGGTGGTGCTTACCAAGATGGGCTGTGGAGCTCCTTCCCTGGGAGACTTTAACAAAGCCTGACAGACTCCTAGAGTCACAAACAGAAAAGCTTAGGGGGCAGATGGGTAGCAGGCAGCATAAAGTGACGGGGAGGGTGAGGCCTGCAAGGACCACAGCACAAGCCACATCGTAAAAGCATTCCAATTCAGGTTTTTTAAAAAAAAAATTTATGTTTATTTATTTTTGAGACAGAGAGATAGAGAAAGAGAGAGAGAGAGGAACAGAGAGAGGGAGACAGAAGATCCAAAGCAGGCTCTGCGCTGTCAGCACAGAGCCTGATGCGGGGCTTGAATTCACAAACCATGAGATCATGACCTGAGCCAAAGTCAGACACTCAACCAACTGAGCCGCCCAGGTTCTCCCCATTCAGTATTTTTAAGACACAGTGTAGGATGTGCGGGCGGGCCCTCCCAGTTTACGGTAGATTTTATTTATTTATTTTTTTAATGTTTTTTTTATTTATTTTTGAGAGACAGAGAGAGACAGTGTGAGCAGGGGAGGGTCAGAGAGAGAGGGAGACACAGAATCTGAGGCAGGCTCCAGACTCTGAGCTAGCTGTCAGCACAGAGCCCGACGTGGGGCTCAAACCCACAAACCATGAGATCATGACCTGAGCCGAAGCCGGATACTCAACCGACTGAGCCACCTACGCGCCCCAACGGTAGGTTTTACTCACTCACTTGGTAAGTGCTGACTGAATGTCCGCTGGCTGTCTGAAATCCAAGCTCTGGTCTAAAAGGTGTCGAGGGTCTTTTCCAATCTGCTGCTCTAAGGAATACTTTATGGTAAAATAGGATGAATACAGAAGAATGTAAAAAAATGAAGCAAAAAACAAAAACCTAAGACAAAAAAAAAAAGGAGTGAAAAGAACTCGGGTAAAAGGCAGAGGAAGAAAAACGCAAAAAACTCAAAAATAAAATAATGTTTTTAAAAAATACAAAGAGTTTAATGAGCATTAACTGTAACAATATGCGGTGTATGAATTGTCAGAAACATAGCTAAAAAAGTACTAGTGTCAGGAGCTATAATTTTGAAAATAACAGTCTAACTTGCTATTAGATACTTGACCAAGAAGATGCTACAAGACATGAAATGTTAGGTTACGTTGAATTCATTTACATGCTTTTTGCTATACATTTGGGCTTTTATCTAAAATTGTATAAACGGAATACTTCATTAAAACGAATTCGAATTTTACAACTACTAGGAACAAAGAAAACTGGTAGAGGTGAGCCCATCTCTCTTCTCCAGCGACCAGGTAGCAGGATTACTGAGTGGTAATCTGTGGTGTCTTCTTGACCCCCTTATGTTTGGTGAGGAGCCGGCTGGGAGAAGCTAACCGAATTGTCACGAGAAATGGTCTACGGGCAGGGTACTAAGATCTAGAGCCCCTGCTGCCTTGAAAGAAAACAAGGTAAATAAGTACAAAGTCTATATTAGGATTAGAATATGATAGTGGGTAATCGAGGCGATCTTAATTATTTCAAACGACTTCTCAATTTGAATATGGAGCATCTAGTGCCATATTCTTTTTTAAAAGTAAGCTTTCATTTATTCCAGTTTCAATAGTTCAGTTGAATGTATCATTTCATGTTTTGTTAAATCTCGCCGAAACTGAGAAAGGACCTCTGATGTCTATCACTCGCGTAAAGAGCCCTACAAAAACTAGATTTCGCCTCAGAAATTGCAGGACCTAAGAGTGTCCTTTGTGAACAACTGACTGCTGATCATACTCCACGGGCACATTCGGGATACTCTGTGCCTTAAAGCGTCACACTGCCTTTACTGTACAGTATTATGTAATTCATGTTCTTTCCAACTTTTGTCTTCACCCCAGTGAGATCAAATCATTGACATTTTTACTGACTTCTAATAAGAGTCTGGAAATAATCTCTTCCGTCTCCATGCATCCTTTTATTCTTATAAATTCTTTATTTTCTTAATGTAACTGGACATTCAGAATGGAGCTAATCCCATAAGCCACCTGAGCTCCACTCAAGAAATCCTCTCCTCCCAAGTGAGACCAAGGCCGTGTTGATGAAGTCTTCCAGCCATCACGTGGACCTGGGCACAGCCCACTCGTGATGCTGGCAACCAAGGCTGTGCTTTACTAGTCATTTTACGTAAAAAAGCTTTGGCCACGTAGGGGACAGTAGCTTCTTTCCAGCTATGGCTTTAGAGGTTACTTACTTAACTTGGTTTCTTAAGGAAGATCATAATTTCTCTCACTGGCGAGAATTGTTGGCAACCGCTGGCTTAAAACTAGTTGAATTTGAAAACTAATTTTTTACATACCTTAGTTTAAATGGGATCCTCTGAAGATGTATCTATCTCAAGGGCAGCATTTTCTTCCTAGACATGAAAGGGTTTAAAATCATGTAAGATTTTAGCTTCTCTTTCTAGTTAATCAGTCTCACCCAAGGATTCTCAACCTTTCTGAAGTGAGGAACCAATAAAAGACCATCCAGTGTGGGCTCACTGTTACATATAAATCTCTGCTTTCCAATTAATTTGCACAATTATGGCCTTTGCTTGAAATTACGGGGTAGAGGAGGGTAGGGGGCACCACAACCTGGAGATGAAAAATGCAAGCATTTCCAATAACCCACCCCAGGCTAGCCAGCCCTCTCAGCCCTAACCCCGAGCAAGAAATTTCCCCCGCCGGTTTCTCCCCTCCTGCCAGGTATCAGCATACATGTAGAAAGGCAGGTGGGGAATAAAGGAGCAGACATGTTCAGTCTCAAGTGTTTGCCAAAGAAGTTGACTTCATCGCACCTTCCCTTTTACCTGCTTTCCCCTCAATGTCACCCATCCATAAAGTAAGGGGAAACAGTGCTCTCGAGTTCTCACTTCTCTGGGTAGATCTGTTGATTACCTCAAGAGTGAGCCAGGAATTCAGAGATTTCAAAATTCTAAGATACTTCTAAATAGGCTGAGAATTCCTGGTATAACCAAAAAAGCCTTTTAAGTTTAGTATTTTAGCCAGAAAAATAATTTAATTTCATCAAACAATATTTTCTAAGGGTTAGTACTTGTTAAGAAAAAAAAATCATGATTACAAATATATCTTACTGTAGCACTGTGACATGCAAACGATCTAAAAGAGTTCTTAAGTTGAGAATTTTAGCAAATAAATTTCTAAAATTATTTGGCTAGTCAACTAAAAGTATTGACTGCTAGCTAAAACTCACATAAGCAAAAGAGAGCACAAAGACAGATTTTCCTGTCAATTTTGGAAACGCTCATTCAGTTCCAAATGCTTCCATTTCCCAGAATTTGGAAGCTGACCCTTAAACGCTCAGCACTGTAAAAAGCGTATTGAGAGAGAACAATAGTTTGCTTCCATTTCCAGTCTCCTACAGAAGGGCTACGCCCCTGCATACCACTCCACACGTCCAGGGTGCGTGGTCTGCCTTCGTGTTCTGCTACGTGAACAGAACTATCCGTGGCTTAAAGCGAAGGTAGAGTGGTTTATAAAATATGGTAAAACTCTAAATGATGCAGAATCGAAGGGACGAGCAAGATTAAAACACCAATTTTCTTATCATTTTACCCAGCCTAAAGCAGGGCTTCACATATGTGAGAATCAGACTGAGCTGTATTCTTATAGATACACACACACACACACACACAAACCAGACACACATTCAAAGGAATGACGGTGTGACTCAATGACCCATCTGGTTCGTCAATTTCTGTTAACATTATGAAAAAGAAAGCTTTTCCATAACGTTCATAGAATAACGAAACTGCCACCCTCCCAGAATCTGGACCAGCTACTTCTCACAGCTACGGAAATGCACAGTACACAGCTGTGTACTGGGCGTGAGTGCTTCGGTAAAGCACGGTTCAGGCACAGGGACCTAAGAGCCATGCTCTCTCCAAGTGACTCGTGGGGGAGGGGAGCTCAGGTGTCTGCCAGCTGTATGACTGCCCCGTGAACCTGAACGCCTTTAACAAACTTTCCACACATGCGACAAAACAAACATGCACATTACTCTTTTATTTGTAATCAAAATGGGAACCATCACTGTAGTGAATAAAAATTCATGAGTCAGAATAACATGCAATTTTTTTTATTGTTTTCTAAATCTATTGGTACACTTAACACTCTAGGGGTAACTTCACAAAGTGTAAAGAATGTACGACAGTGATATTAGGCTGCATCTACTCACCGGAAAGAGAACAAAATGTTGCCTCTTAAATGGTTACTAATTATACAATATTGCAAACAGATAAACACTATAAATACTAAAATGTTAACATTTCAATATATAATTGTCAGTAACATCCTGCCTTTTTTAAACTGGTTAAAAACATTTGTTAAAGTCACACCACATACACACCTTCAGAATATGTTAGATTATACTCCAACATCAAGGCAATGAAACCCCCAAACAGCCAACTATTTAATGCAGTGACTGGCCAACTAAATAATTCATTCAGCATATTGGTAAAAATCTATTCAGTGAAAGCCATCACGAATGTAACACTAAGTTTGGGCAACTGCACACCTACGATCTACGATCTTATCTGTGACTGAGGATATACCGCCAAAATTATTTCTACATAAATAAGCTATGTGAAAACAACAACAACAAAATTCAATGCATGATGACAAGGTCAATTTCTTGTCTGTATGATACTTAAATGTGATCATTCTCTTAACCCTGCTAACAATAAATGGAAAGTCTCACCAGTTTTATCTGCTTTTTATCCTTGCTTTGTTACATTTTTAAACTTTTTAAAGAAGTATATCCTTTCTTCTAGTCCCCCCGAAGGATTAGCATGCTAATTAGGAATAGATGAAGTAGACAGATACACTCTGCCCTGGTAGAGAAGGCAATAATTTAGTTTTACCTAATTAAATATTTCCTTGTCATTTGTCAAGTGACACTGACCTTTCTGATGTAATTATTTCCTCATTCTCTCGTTCCATGAATATTTATTAGTGCCTATTATTACCCATGCCTCCCTGATTCTCCAGAGAAAGAATTCATGTTTCTCCCTCTCACTGCTAGGCTAAGCAAAGTTGGGCACACAACTGAAAAGACTCACAGAAAAGGCCAGTGTGAGTTCTCAAGCAGGTGGATGGTGCTTGCAGCGAGGCCTGGGATTTGGAGGAGAGGGTTCCTGGCCCCTCCCCTCAGGCCGCTCTCCTAGGACCTCATAAAGATCTTGTCACTGGGGCTCTATTTTGAGCACTGTTGATTCAGCTTCTTATCGATGTTTAAAGCCCTTATTAAACAATTTGTCTATTATACAGAACACTGGTTCTCAATTTACAGAGCATTTACCTTTAGTCTCTGGGCTACTCCATAACCTACAAATTCTTATTTTTTACCCTCCAAGAGCAAAATTTGCTTCTGGGTCATCTAACATCATGTCTTCCTTTGAATATTTGATGAGGGAATGCTGTAGAAAAGGAGTCTCTGGTTGTTCATTTTCTTTGGCAAATCACACCCTTTATATCTAATATTTCTGACCTAACTTTATACTTAGATCTTGTCACAAATTTTATGGGGCTGTGTGCCAATGAAAGGTGCAAGAACAATGGTGAGTTTTTAGGCTTCTAATTACAAAGACAGTGGAGGGTGAGTGGTAAACCACCCTTTCCTATACTTTCCTCCGTTGTATAGTGTATGTTTCTTTTATCAAAGACCTTCCCATTCGTTAATTTGTGAATGAAACGTACAAAGATGACACGCACGGATGGGATCACTATAAAAACGGGTCAATTTTGTCATGGGGGTATAGTAATACTCTTCTGCTTTTGCTTTTTTCCCTTAAAGAATGCTTTCCCTCTCCTCTCCAAAGCCTGTGGTATCCGAGGAGGCCACTGCGTGCAGCTCTGAAGACTCCTTGGAGAGCCTTGTGTAACTGGAACGTTGGCTTCGCTTATGCGTCATGCTTTTTAGGTTTTCGTTCTGAATGGCAGTTGGGTTGGAACTAGAACCAGGCCTCAGAATGACTTGAGAAGTCTCCCTCACTCCTTCCATTTCATCGAAATTCTGATTGGATCTGTTAGCTGGTGCACTGTTGTTGTTCAGAGTGACGGTACTGGGTGTTCGATTCAGATTGTAGGCTTTCTGACAGGCTGGCCAGTTTTCCTCAGGGCTGCTGGCTATCAAGCTACATTCGGAAGGGCTTTTCTTGTCTTCGGAACAAATGGACATCCGAGCTATAATTGGATCTTGCAGGCCACTCAAGCTATGCGGTATTCCCCGCTTTCCACTGTGGCTGTCATCTTCCAGCTCGATGAGATTCGCCTTTTCAAGCTGGGAATCATCAGCCCCTTCATTGTGAAGAGAGTGATTGGGAGAACTTTCACTGGATCTCACTCCTGAATCTGACGAGTCCTTTTTGTCAAGGAGGGCATCTGACAAGTATTCTTTTGCTTTAATGAAGGTTCTAATTGGCTCAGCCGTGTGTTCTGGAGACTTGGATACTCTCTCTACTTTCCCTTCAACTTTTTTCTCTTTATCATCTTTGAGCAGTGGAGTATTATCTGATTCTTCTGTCCCCGATTCATCTTCATCACTCGGAAGTTTCTGATAGCGCAGTCCACCTCCCTTAAGCTTCAAATCTGTCTGGAAGAGACTGGACCTTTCTGAGGACTTCTTGCCTGGGAGAAGCTTACTGCCAGACTGGTCAGATTTCTCATCTTCTTCAGTGATCGGATCCAGGGGGGAGGCATCATTGGTGGAAACTCCTGATGAAGAGTAATCTATAACGTCTCCCCTCTTCATTAAAAATGACTTCCTTCCATCATCTGGCTTTGGTTCACTATCCTTCCCTTTTTCTGGTTCTAGATTAGAATGAATGGAGCCCCCTGATGAGCTCTGACCCAGATAATATGTGCTATGTGGAGAAGATCTGCCACTAATTGTTGTAGAGCCTGCACCCCCTTCTAACTGAGACATCTGAGCAATGTATTCTCTATAGGCATCTCTATACTCGGCCTGCACCTTATCAGTAAGCTTTGAAATTTCAATACTGGAATCCTGGGAATTGAGACTCGAAAGACTTGGGGTTCTGCGAGTTTGTGACTGTGAAGACAGAAAAAAATAAATTTAAGAATTCAAGTAAGCAAAAAAAAAAAAAAGGCATAAATATCAACTTAGGAAATATATATGTTTACTCAGAATTTTTAGTGTCCTCAAAATACCAAATTCCTTTTAAAGAATTCTACATAATACAGTTTAATAAAATCTGTGAACTTATGGATAATTTTACTGTTGTTAGAAAGCTTTATATAAATTTTAATAAAATTAGTTTATTATTAATATTCTAAAGTATAATTAAAGGTTATATTAGCAAATAGTCTTAGCATTTATTTTTATAACTTCAAATTTTAACTTTTATTTAAGGCAAAAATCACCTTCATTGATATAACATACAAATTCCTCTTAAGAAAGACAAAGAAGATTAGAGTTAAGGTATATCTTGAGAACAAAATACTCAAGTCTTCAATGTATCTTAAAAAGAACCTTTCTCTGATGAGCACCAGGTGTTATATGGAAGTGTTGAGTCACTATACTGTACACCTGTAACTAATACTACACTGAATGTTAGCTAACTGGAATTTAAAAAAAGATTAATAGGGAAAAAAAGAATTATTTGCTAAATATCCTTGAAATTAAAAAATAAAAAAGAACCTTTCCTAACTTGTACGACCTAAGTTGCTGTCAAATTTCAACTGAGTAATAAAATGTACTCTAAATGCCAAACAATGATAATGATAATTTAAAAGGAATAAAGCATAGAGTCCAATGGAAAAGACAAATACAGGATCCAAATGAACAGAAATGGAAGCCATATAAGGCCAGTCAGTAGTCAGATCCTAGTAAATACAGAAATTAGGTATTTTTAAAAGTTTTGATTTCCAATGTGAAGTTCTAGGATTAGAATTGCTGTAGATCTCAGAAAACCTAGTGAATGAGGAGTAAAGACCACAGATCAGGAAAAGAGGAGAGAAATGGAAGAAAAAGAATCACGGACGTCTAAGAAGGGACAAGAGCAAAGGCTGAAGCCCAGAAGCAGAAATAAGGCGAAGAGTCTTCCTCCCACGGGGAGAAAATGACCCATCTCCTCGAGAAGGCTGGGCCCCCCAGTGGATTCAGACCATACAGAGAGCGCCCTTCTCCGCTCCCGCAAGCACTGTGTCCACACCGCTCAAGCATCCACATGGTCTGAACAATTCCCAAAAGAACGTCCCATGATGATGCCAGCTGCCTCTCTGTCTCGGTCCCACCAGAGTGTGCAGTGGGGCCCCCGGAGGCTCCAGGACGGGTGACAGGTGAGGTCACAAGAGATTTAGTGCAGAAGCAGAAAGGGGTAGGGGGGTCTGTTTGCCTTCTGCTGAGCCAGGCATTAAAGAGATTTGCGAAGCAATCCCATTTTCACTAAAGTTTGCTTTGTTTGGTAAAATATTGTCATTTCTCATAAAAATGTTATTTATGTTAACATAACGTGTTTCGTTTTAAATAAATTCATAAATATTTCTAAAGTTTCTCCATTTTTATTTCTAACATGGTAAATATTGACAGATACAACTTAAATAAACAAAAGCCGTTTGGGGGTCTTTGGTAATTTTTAAAGTGCAAAGGGACTCTGAGATTACAGGAAAGTTTGAGAGCCGCTGCGTTAACGAGAAGGCCATGGGTTTCCAGGTCATGGTAGGAAATGCCAAGTATGAAAAAGCAGAGAATGAGGATTTCTTAAGGAATTCTGAAAGGAATTCCAGGGAAAAGAAAGGAAGCACAGTTGTAGAAACACAGGGACAAAAGGGTCAAGTGGGAACACATCTTCTCCTAAAAGAAGGGAATTTTTATCCCAGTCAGTACCCGATTATAAAATGGTTTCCCAACATAAAGAAAAAGGTATATAAACCTGGTATATATAGAAAGATACTAACAACAACAACAACATGTTTTTATTACCAAGCTAAACCAATCCCTCTTAAAAATGGCAGACCCACCAGGTACTGCTTTTCCTAAATACTGCTCCCTCTCAGAACGGTTTCTTGTGTAGCTACTTACTGCTTTTCCTCCCTGGCCTGCCCTCTCTCTTCTGCATCCTGCTCTGTTTTTCCCTAGTTTCTTTTTCTTATCTTCTCCTTACTCCATCTCATGTGTCTCCCACTTTGCTCTTTGTTCCTGATTCTCACCTGACTTTTCTCTGCTAAGAACACCCAGAGGAGGAACTCACCCATTCCTAACATCAGATGACAGAAAGAGAATGAGGGTCTCCACACACTGGGCATATGCACTGAAAACCCAACTATGCTGCTCACACGGATATGTGGCAATTTTCCAATAAAGACATATCTTAGCCACTGAGTAATGAATTTAACAAGAACATAGCAAGTGAAGCCCGAGCTCTGCTGACCAGCCCAACCAAAGTAGCCCAGTTCCCATTTACTCTCTAGGCCATTACCCTAGTTTATTTTTTGACAGTTCTTACCAATTTCCAAAATAATCTTATTTTTTTCTTTATTGTACTGACTGTCCTCTTCAGAAAAGTATAGTTTCTTGAAAATAGGGAGCCCTCTGTCTTGTTCACGAAGGTACTCACTAAGTATTTTCCAAATGACTACAGAAATGCACCAAGATATACTCAGGCAATTAAGTATCGCCCTACTTCTTCAGTAATATGAAAAATGACATTTAATAAATACCTGCCAACTTAGATTACTGTGACGTGGGGCACCTTCATCTAGGCCAAGGGTATTCAGTTCCTCGAAGCTGAAGTTCAGCGTGTAGGGGGTCTGGCTGGAAAGCTCAGTATGAGGCAATTCGTTGTGGGAAGAGCGACGAGCAGACTCTCCGTGAGGAACCGGGCCACTGTTGTTCTCACTCAGTAAACGCGAGTCTTCAGGGACCACTTGGTTCTCGGCATTTCTCATTTCTAGGACCTTAACGGAAGGAAAAATAACATTAATATCCACACTGACAAATCACATTTTAGAAGCCTTAAAAATTAGTTTTAAAAATACAACATTACAAAGTTATTATAATGAAAATGAGAAAGCAGACTTCTTGTGAGTTTCTAATGAATTTGAAATATATCTGCTTCTCTTTCACTTCAATTATGCTACAAGAAGCAGTGACAAAATCATCATGTATATGTTATTCGCTAACCTGACCATTATGTCATTACTACTTTAGTCTAAAATTCCGTTTAAAATTTGTTAAAGTTTAACAAAACAGAATGCAACTGGAGGGTGGCAAAGAGAACCAGAGCCAGAGAGTAGCTGATGTGGTGAAAGCAGATTCTTATCAGAAACAATTGCAGCTGGGGAAAAGAGAGCTCAGGAGAGCACTGGGCTCAATCCAGAAAGCAGTGTGGACAAGCAAGGAGCGGGGTGGGGGCCGGTGGGTGGAAAATCGCTAAGAGGTTAGGGGAATTCTGGCCAAACCGACTTGACAGGATTCTCCACAAGGCAGGCCAGGGTGATCAGATACCATCCAGAGAGTGGTGGGGAATGAGGAGTTTGATTAGGTACCAAGGACCATCAGATAGTGCGGGTGGGAGTCCTTTCTGACCTGACTTAACGTGATCCTTGCCGAAACTGGGCCATGCAGGCCTGACAAGGACACACACCGAGGCTGAGGCCTAGAGGCTTAGAGAGCCTGGCTGGAGGCAGGTCAAAGAGAAAGCCTTCGTCAGTGAAAGCATGGAGAACTGGCAAGTGGCCTCTTCCCCAAATTTCCAAGTGAAATGTGAAAAGACAAAGGTTACCACGTGCTGATGTGGATATTCCACATAAGAGAAGACAGAAAAATAGCAGTTTAGGCCAGTGCTGATTAGTACTTGCCTTACACGCTGTTGTAAATAATTCTATAAATATAAAATATCTTACTGTGCTTCTAAAAAGATGCCAGTCTCCAAAATTCATATTCATCTCTTTCTTCAGTTCATCAATGTTACACTGAGCTAACACACGGCCATTTATGTTTGCCTGAATAAAAACAAATGCAAAACAAAAACACACAAAATATGAGATATTCTGAAACAGCAGCAATTAGAAAGTACATTTATATTAGTACTAAAAAAGTCATTACAGACTAGAAAATAGTGACCTAAAAAGGTCATTAACCTATGCAATAATATAATAAACAAGCTGACTTTGATCGACATGTGCCACTCCGTATTTTTCCAAGTGTCGTCGCACGCAAGTGAAACAAATCACTCTTCCGGGACCAACCCAAGATCTAACCCTCCCAACTCTTTCCAAAACTACCTACACCCTGTCGTGAGCAATAAACAAACCTGTGACTTTGTCTCCTCTAATCTTGTAACATACGAACACGAACTGAAGTTTCTGGGAGGTGCAAAGACATCTGTTCTTGTAAGTGCGTCAGTCACAGACTTAGTTCTAAGTGAAGTAAGCTCTGACAAGCTCATTTATCAGCTACATTAGATAACTTCAGCCATGAAGAATGTACACCCACTAATTTCCCAGTTTATTAAAAGTCTTTTTTAAGAATGTTTATTTAATTATTATTTTTAATTTGCATCCAAGTTAGTTAGCATATAGCACAACAATGATTTCAAGAGTAGATTCCTTACTGCCCCTCACCCATTTAGCCCATCCCCCCTCGCCTACCCCCTCCAGTAACCCTCTGTTTGTTCTCCATATGTAAGAGTCTCTTATGTTTTTGTCCCCCTCCCTGTTTTTATATTATTTTTGCTTCCCTTCCCTTATGTTCATCTGTTTTGTATCTTAAAGTCCTCATACGAGTGGAGTCATATGATATTTGTGTTTTTCTGACTAATTTCACTTAGCATAATGCTCTCTAGTTCCATCCACGTAGTTGCAAATGGCAAGATTTCATTCTTTTTGATTGCTGAGTAATACCATTGTCTATACATACCATATCTTCTTTATCCATTCATACTTTGGCTATTGTTGATAGGATAGCGCTGCTATAAACACTGGGGTGCATGTGTCCCTTCGAAACAGCACACCTGTATCCCTTGGATAAATACCTGGTAGTGTAATTGCTGGGTCGTAGGGTAGTTCAATTTTTAATTTTTTGAGGAACCTCCATACTGTTTTCCAGAGTGGCTGCACCAGTTTGCATTCCCACCAGCAGTGCAAAGGAGACCCTTTTCCCGCATCCTTACCAACATCTGTTGTTGCCTGAGTTGTTAATGTTGGCCATTCTGACAGGTGTGAGGTGGTATCTCGTGGTTTTGTTTGTATTTCTCTGATGATGAGTGACATTGAGCATCGTTTCATGTGTCTGTTGGCCATCTGGATGTCTTCTTTGAAGAAGTTTCTATTCATGTCTTTAGCCCATTTCCTCACTGGATTGTTTGTTTTTGAGGTGTTGAGTTTGATAAGTTCTTTATAGATTTTGGATACTAACCCTTTATCTGATATGTCATTTGCAAACATCTTCTCTCATTCTGTTGGTTACCTTTTAGTTTTGCTGATTGTTTCCTTCACTGTGCAGAAGCTTTTATCTTGATGAGGTCCCAATAGTTCATTTTGCTTTTGTTTCCCTTGCCTCCAGAGACATGTTGAGTAAGAAGTTGCTGCGGCCAAAGAAGTTGATGCTCAATGTCACTCATCTTGCCTGCTTGCTCCTCGAGGATTTTGATGGCTTCCTAGCTTATATTTAGGTCTTTCTTCCATTTTGAGTTTATTTTTGTGTATGGTGTAAGAAAGTGGTCCAGGTTCATTTCTCTGCATGTTGCTGTCCAGTTTTCTCAGCACCACTTGCTGAAAAGACTGTCTTTATTCCACTGAATATCCTTTCCTGCTTTGTCAAAGATGAGTTGGCCATGCATTTGTGGGTCCATTTCTGAGTTCTCTATTCTTTTCCATTGATGACTGGGTTTCTGTAATTCCAGTTTCCCCCAAACAACAGATGAATTTTCTTTATTAATAATAGGTAGCTTGCTGATTTTACAAAATACAAAAGCCTGGTTTTGTTAACTGTGGTAAAATTATGGAGTGCTTGTGTTTAAAACTGATAGAATGAAGGCACCTGGGTTAGTCGAGCGTCTGACTCCTGATCTTGCCTCAGGTCATGATCTCACGGTTCATGGGATGGAGCCCAGCATGGGGCTCTGTGCTGACAGTGCAGAGCCTGCTTGGGATTCTCTCTCCCTCTCTCTGCCCCTCCCCCGCTCACTCAAGTTAATTGTGAAGACCCGAGTGCGCACAGCAAGCCCATGACAGAGGTCCTGGTGCAGGAATGCAAGGCAGTTAGCAGCACTTAAAAAACCAGGGCTAAGATGGGCCTCAAAAGCCAGGGCTGTCAACAAAGGACTGAGTGAAAAGAAAATGCTGTCATGATGGAAACAAAATTGCCCGGATTCAAGTTGGAGGCCTCACCCTTTCCTGATACCAGCCAAGCAGCCCCAGAGGAGAAAGGTTTGCACCTTGGAAAGGCAATGCTTGATGCTTTTGCAAATAGGGATCGGCACTAACTAGATCTGTAAGGAAACTGACATTATCTGAAACCTTTCTGACTAAATGTAGGTAAACATTAGTAAAATGGTATCTCATTCTACATGCTCATCATTCCTTACAAAACTTTTTAGCTGCCGTTCTTTAAAGTATGTAAATATTCAAGGCTTGTTATTAATGTTCTACTTTACTGTAGTAAAAGAAAAAGCATTAACTTGGTGGAAATATCCACTCTAACGGGGACACAGGCTTGTAGAATATGGGAAGCCTGTATCCCAGGCGTCACTGTCCAACGTCGTGGTGGCAGTGGAATAGCAGGAATAGGACGTAAGAGGAATAAACCTCCTCACTCGTGTGAGCCTCGCACACCAAACCTATGAGGGTTCATCAAATGGGACATACTCCTAAATCCTATTAACACATAAAAGTGAGAATGTGGGGGTAAATGAAGCAAGTGCGGTTTATTCTGATAATTATTAAGTCATAAATAAACAATACAAAGAAAACAGAACAGGAAAAGCCTTTAAATATTCTAGGTTGCATACTGGAGACATGAGTTATTATCTAAATGTGAAGTTCCTTAGAGCTTTGTACTTCTCACCTTTTTACTTATATTAGGTCATTAAAAAAAATAACATTGTGGGGTGCCTGGATGGTTCAGTCGGTTAAGTGTCTGACTTGACTCAGGTCATGATCTCACAGTTTGTTCAAGCCCCACATCGGGCTCTGTGCTGACAACTCAGAGCCTAGAACCTGCTTCGGATTCTGTGTATCCCTCTCTCTCTGCGCCTCCCCTGCTCATGCTCTGTCTCTCTCATTCTCTCTCTTAAAAATAAATAAACATTTAAAAAAAATTTTTAAAATAACATTGTAATACAGCTACGTTCTTTTATCCATTTATAAACTAAGGAATAATAGGATACAAAATAGTAAGAATCAATGTGTACATCACCTTTTTGATTGTCGCACAATACTGAGGCAGCATACTCTGGTCCAGCCCTTCTATCTGCTTCAGTTTCTCACACACTGCATCCACATTCATTGAATTCAGTGATACCATTGCTCCTGAGGCTGGGCCCGACCCCTAGATAAGCCACGGAGAAATACATGTGTGAACAGCATTTCATGGCAGATGCATACAGCACATGACAGAGAAACTCTCATGAAGTCACACTATGAAGTACTCTGATTAATAACAAATCTTCAAATGAAAGTTGAAAACAACAAATGTGTGTAGTATGGGAAAATGCCATTAGGGAACAGACTTAGCTACTGTTCTACTTTAATGAGTGGCTTGTATTCTAGCAAATACAGCCTGATCAAAACCACTTTTCTAGAAGACAGAACATTCCACGAATCAAGCCTAGGCCAACTTCTCAAATGTTTACAGCCTGACTGCAGAAGAGTAGGGTGCAGCCCTTAATAAAAGGAAGGACAGGAGGTTAAGAAAAAGGAAAGGGGAAAACAAAAAAGAAAAGGAACAAAGAGGGAAAATTACAGATGCCTGTATTATAAAAATACAAAAGAAATTTGTATGAAATATGAAATAATTTTTACATGCCTATACTAAACAGCTTTAAATGTCTCTACATACTACCTTAATAGTCTATAATAGCTGAAGTTTTCAGACCTTGATCAGATTTTATATCTAAGGAATTTAAAACTTCCCTTTAAGAATCTAAACAATAACCATGTAAATATAAGACAGTAATATTACTTCTTAACACATGTAAAAGTAAATATAACCTATTAAAATGTGGGTTCATTTGAAAGAAAAACCACAATAATAAATAATTCTAGCATTTACTTAGAAGAAAAACGTTTTCTGAATGTGGTGACATACTAAAGAAGTATTTGCCCTGTGGTCAACTATATACGGATCTCCTCAATTACAGATGTGGACGGAGGTCTAAAGAGGCTAAGTTTTGACTTCAAAGTCACAGAACAAATAGCTAGTTAGTAGTAGATTTGGACCAGAACCCTAACTTATCAGGTCTTACAACTTCCTATTTCCCTTGCTCCCACTGTCTATTTTTGAAGAGTTTAAAGAAACTATAACCACAATAAAGAAAAGACAAACCAACTAGTATAGCAGATAAAGACAACCGTCAAATGATCTTCCCTGTTTACCATTCACTCTAATCTTAAAATTAAATAAGTCAAATTTATCCTATCCTCAAGGATGTGTAACCTTACATTTTCTACTGCCTCTTTTACCATCATCAGGACAAAAATACACTTATCACACAGCCCAAACTGCCTATCAGCCAGTTGTTAAACGTTATTTGTAATGTGAGAGCACATACACACAAATAGCATATACACAGCATATACCTCCATTATATATAAATATAGCTAGGGAATGAGGCCGTATTGAACAGGGAGCTGGAGTATTAACTTTATGACAGTTAGGGAGTCTTTGCAAGTTAACAAGTATGAGATGGGCCCATAAAAGTTTGGAAGTTAATGACTTGGAATACACTGCACCAAACAGGTTTACTCAGAGTTTATTTTTAATTAAATATAAATTTTAAACATGCCATATATTATATGGTCTGAGGTACAACTGCTTCAAAAAATACTAACAGAAACACTAGTATTTCCATAATTTAGTTCTCCTATGTCTACACATAGTTCTATTTTCTGCCTGGAGGAGTGTAGCCAATATTCAAGGTGTTAATTATCCAGTATCTATCTACTATGGAAATGTAAAATGCTTTTTATGAATTCTTAATAACCATACTTGTTTTGTCTTCCTTTCCTTTTAAACAACCTTATTGAGATATAATTCACATACCCTACAATTCTCCCTTTTAAAGTGTATGATTCAATGGTTTTTAGTATATTTGCATAGTTGTAAAACCATCACCACAATCCATTTTACGACATTTTCTTATCCCTAAAAAGAAATTCCTGTATACATCAGTAGTCACTCTCCATCCCTTCAACATCCATTCCCAACCCCTGTCAACTACTAATCTTTCTGTCTCCAGATCTGCCTATTCGGGACATTTTATATAGATGGAGCCACACAACACAAAATGGAGGCTTTCGTGTCTGGCTTCCTTCCCGCAGGATAATGTTTTCAAGGTTCATCCATGTTACAGCGTGTGCTAGGACTTCATTCTTTTTAGTGATGAATAATACTCATCGTTTAAATGGTCTTCATTACGGTCTTCCAAACATTTTTATTCCTCAACCTGTCTCTTCCCTCTGGAAACATTCATGCTTTACATACTCTTGGTTCAAAAATCACAACTAAACAGTTTCATCAACAAAATAAATAATTATCATAATGGATTATAACTTATTCTGTATAGAATGAGTCCACACTGATATAAAGGAATAACTGAATAAGTGAAATAATTGAGTAAGTGAAAAATAAGTAACTGAATAAATAATTGAGGAATAAAAGACAGCTTTTCCTTATAGAATTGAGTTAATCAATGTAGACGAAAGAAAGAGAAAGTTACATTAAGAAAACACCACAATAATAGTGGCCGTATATAAGATGCATCAATGTGTACTAAACTTAATGGGCAAAAGTAGAAGCAGAAACAGGATATTTGCAGAGTATCAGAGTATCTCTCCCAAGACATTTATTCATTACAAAGGAAAAAGTAAAACTTCACAGCATTGAAGCCTGGCAGATGCCACCTTCACCAAGGGATTAAGGTTAGCACTGGCAGCACAGACCCTCTGACAGGATCCGCTGTGAACGGCATCGCACCATTCCTGGGGGTCTCTTCCCAGAGATATCAAGGTCATGAAAGACAAGGAAGGAGCAAGGAACTGTCAAGTCACAGATCAGAGAACTCTAAGGAGAAAAGACAACAAACACAACTGGATTGGCTCTTGGACCAGAACAATGACATTAGTGGAAAACCAGTGAAA
This sequence comes from Cryptoprocta ferox, assembly GCA_028646485.1. Lineage (NCBI taxonomy): Eukaryota > Metazoa > Chordata > Mammalia > Carnivora > Eupleridae > Cryptoprocta > Cryptoprocta ferox. Next base: position 126,836,520 of record CM053576.1, on the reverse strand, counting down.
TTCAAACAAAGTCTGCAGGTGGTTAACAGTAGTGTGGCGATTTTAACTTCTGCTCTTAAACAGTACGCTACCGTCATGAAAGATGTTAACACGAACGGAATACTATTTTTGTACCTTTTCTTTAAGTCCAAAATTATTTTAAAGTAAAAAGTTTTTTTTAATCCCCAAAAAACTCTATTTCTGACTATGCTAAAAAGGAAAAGTATCATAGCCATGGAAGAAATTAACTCTGTCAGCTCAGGGGGGAATGTAAACTTTTAGAGTATCTTATTTCCACAGAGAATCTGGGAGCTCAACAACAGAGCAATGCTGATAGATGCTACTCTCGTCCTTTGAGAAAACAAAGTTCCACATAATTTTAACTTTCATGCACCTTTAAAACTTTTGCATTTTATCAATTATTTTAAAACATAATTTCTGTATCACTGGGGATTATGTAGAAAATATATATTCTCTGAATGACTTTTAGAGGCCTTATAAGAAAAGATAAATACACACATGACCGTAAGATCCCAAAGCTAGAGTCTGACTCCTGATTATATATAGGTAGGACGTTATCAAGATAAGGGAGTAAATTGTCAATAAATTAAAATATGTTATAATATGCTTCTTTGAATGGGAGAAATGGTAATTACCTGCCAGGTCTTTTCTAAAATAATCACATATAGGGGCGTGTGGGTGCTCAGTTGGTTAAGCATCCAATCCTTAATTTCCACTTAGGTCGTGATCTCACAGGTTTGTGAGATCAAGCCCCATGTGGGGCTCCGTGCTAACAGCACGGAGCCTGCTTGAGATTCTCTCTTTCCCTCTCTCTCTGACCCTCCCCGCCACATAGGCACACGCATATGTGTTCTCTCTCTAGATAAATAAACATACATTTAAAATAATCACATATAATACAATTATTTTGAAACCAAATGATCTTAGTAACCAAAATAATGATTTTTGGATGGAAACCTCATAAAAGGAAGGACACAGAGTACAAAAGTGATAGGAAAAAGTGTACTTAATAATTCAACAGGTAAATTAAGAGAAAACAAATTATATCACTCTGACAAAATACAGAATGGTAATATTCTAAAGTTCATCATGCATTCTTATTTGAAAGATACCAGCTATAAGTCTAGAACAGATCATTTCAGCAGATATCACAATTTATTTTTAAAAAGTTTCTAATGCAGATATTTGGATACAGAAGATGTTAGTTTGTTTAAACTGTTAAGTATAAACTTCAAAATGCACACAAATCAGAATTTCTACAGGGAAAAGTAAAGCGAACAAAACAGACTAAAATTACCTTCATGTAACTACACTGTTTTATATTGTAAGTAGATTAAAACTACACTCTGAAACACTATCATTCTGGTAAATTTATTAAATAAGCTTAGAAGTGATTAGCCAGAATGAGTGCCATGCAGAGGCTGAAAGCGGCTATGAAAACAAACCAGGCACTGATACAAGCACAGAAGGATCAACAGCCCAGCGTGAGGGTGCTGATGCTGGCTTCTAACGGTCTAATAAGAAACGTGAGTAAGATTGCACTGAAAGTTTCTGTACCTGCCTTTGCTTGTTAAACCCAGAGTCACACGGCTTTCAGGAAGGAATAAAACAGAATGAAGGACACAGGCTTAAGTACACATCAAACAGGCACATGTAATAAACACAGGCGGCATGTGCGTCACTCCTCAGACTTGCCATAGCTTTGAACAAACACCCTCTGCAGCGGCACCAGGCAAGGAACACGCGTGCGCAGGCACCACACCACACACACGCACACACACGCATGCACACACACAGGTTAGTGTAATGTCATCAACATGCTCTTGGTAACAATGAAACTGTACTCTCAGAACAGAGTCTTTCTATTAAATAGTCTTTCTATTAAATAGTCTTTCTATTTAATAGTCTTTCTATTAAAAAAATAAATCATGGGCCATACATTCAGCAAGAAAACCAGGTAAATAAAATTTGCTATGAAAAGTCAATATTCCCACCACCTACCAGTATAAAATTAATATTTAAATATTCTGATTAAAAACTGCAACTGAAGATAACCAATTTAATAATAAGACTTAAGCACTTGGAATTCACATGAGCACCTCATAAAATGACATATTATCTACCCACACTCTACCTAATGTTCAGAAATCTACGTTTCAAATTTGGGGTTTGTTTCACTGGGCATTCGGCACATGATAGATGCACTAAAACACCCTTTGAAAAGAAAGCCTTAAGAGCCTTATGGCTCAAGAAATCCTAAATGTGAAGCGAAAAGTATCTGCATACTGTGATGAACAGGACTATTTCAGTGATGCAGATTTTTTAAAACTCCCATTCAAAGCCGATGCCACTGCTACTGATTATTTTTCTACACCTATCGGGTTGGTGGTAAAAACTGTTAAAGAGTGAAAATAATCTACAGATGACTGACAACACTGATTCAAAGTTAATTTACAACATTGTTTTAATAAAGGGCAGGGCTCTGCTAGCCTGTCAAAGTTGTCTTTTTAACATACTCAGTATCTGCATCACCTCACAGGAATCTTTTCTTCTAATTTACGTATCAACCGTATAAATAGGATTTTTAGAAAGTTACTATTATATACATACATATATATGGAGACTGGAAAAAACATCAAAAAGGAGTGCTAATGAAATTACAGTTAGTATAAGATACCCAAAACACAAAAGAAAGCTGCTGTTAACCTAGCTGGGAAATATAACTTACTCTTCAGATTACATGAGAAATAATAATGAGGTCAAAGTTGACAGATAAGGCTTAACGCTACATTTTAAGGCAATCTTTAAAAAAAAAACAACAAAAGTACTAAAAACTGCAACGAATATGATTTTGTTATATTTTATCTTCCAACTCTAGACAGTATTTCAATGATATCATTACTGTAGTATATTTCTGTGGAAATATCTCTGCCAATTTTGTTGCAGTTTATTAATCGCTTAGGGAAAGAAAGTTTTCTTGAGTTGAAGTCTGGCACAAAGACTTCCGAGCCTGAAGTGAACACAGTGTTTCACTATATTATTAAAGGAAAACAAGTGAATACTTTTCCATACTGGAACAGAATAATGAAAATGCACTGCTAAAATACTTTAGAAAGTAGGAATGACCCTGACAGAAGCCACTGTGAGGTGACAGGTGCCTGCACTCTCCACAAAACCTAAAACATGCCCATTCCTTACCCACGGCGTCTTTAGCTTTCTTGTCCAAGTCCGCTCCTGAGCAACGAGAGACAGCTTGATTTGGACATACACTTGTTTGAAAACAGGTTTAAGTTCTAAGCCAGTGGTGGAAATAAAAATTATCTACCATTGAGCCCCATCTTTTTTTACTTTTTACTGAGTTACTCCGCCAACTGGATCCAGTTTAATGAAAACCAAGACCTTTGTGTTTAATACCTGCATTAATTCTGCAAATTTCATCACTCTCGAACAGCACACTGGAAATAAGGATGCTGTTCGTGACACTGCCTTTGCAATTCTGAAGTTCTTCACGATTACACTTTGTACGAATCATTCTCATGCCTTTTCAATGTGGTATAAAAGTGATCTAAATAAAGCTGTCTTAAAGGTATCAGGTAAACCCTGTGGCAGAGAAGGCTGACAAAGAACGACTTCGGAGTCCTGATAATTCCCGTGGCAGGCTTTGGGCCGATAAAGCTCGATGTGGGCAGGAGTTTCATCTGTTTTGTTCACTGCTGCATGCCACTAGAATAGTGCCTGGCAGATACTCAATAAATTTGTGCCCGTACAGGCATTGGTAGTAGTCAGTGCTAAACAATTCCAGGAAGGATAAAAGGGTAAAGAAAGGGGCTGTATCATTCCTTCCTTTGAAGGACTGCTTTTCAGTGAAATACAGTTTCCACCATGAGCAGCATGCCTTAACTAAAAACAGACTGACTACTCCTATGAGCAACCTGAAATACCGTAACAAAATGCCACTGAGGAGGCCTGGCCTGAGACAAGCTCTCCCTATTGGGTCCTTCCCTTCATGGTCCCAGAATGCTCGGATGCCACGACTTCCTAGTGGGAATCAGACTGAAAGAAAGTAAAGGCACCGAGTAATTCCCTTCTAGAAGGCAGTCAAAATTTTAAAGTATTCGGAGCACTCAACCCAGAAATCCTTCTAAATTCTAAGAAAACAAACTGATGGACACCTTTTGGGCCAGAGAAGCATCAACAGATAAAAGGCTGAGTTAACCTAAACTGAATGGTGTATTTGTACACTATTCCCACTACTGAGACAGAGGTAATTTAATTTAACATGAAACAGTTTTAATTTCTGAGTCTCTAAAGCTCCATGAAATTTGCCTTTGGTGTAGTAATAATAATACTCATTAAGTACTTAAAGTATGCTACGGCTGAGTAATCCTTAAATCAGACCTATGGGGTAGGCCTGCTTTTTCCAGATTTGAAAAGGTTGGCTATCCACGAGGTTAAGTAATTTGTCCAAGGCAAAGAGCTAACCACCGGGGTCTATTTGACTTTAAGATCAAGTACCTGGCTAATTCACGCTTAGTATTAGCAGGAGCAATGGAGGCATCATCATGTCTGAGGACTGGGCTGTGACACAGGCCACATGGATTCCAGTCGTACATTTGGCGCTCCCCTCCTGTAAACCTCAGGCAAGTCTCACAGACCCAGTCTTGAATGCTCTTCTGTATCACGAAGCTGAACGAGGCCACGGGTACTAGAGTTCCTGAGGATCCTCAAGAGGGAAGGCAAGTCCACGGTCGGGGCCACAGTTCTGCTTTTACTGGTTTTATGAACTGGAGTTCTGATTAATATTTCATTTCTGAGAAGAACTTCTTTGCTTTAAAAGCTCCTTTCTAGCTCTGATATTCCGGGGAACATATCTTGGGGTCCAATGGTAATTTTTTGCCCAGTTTTATAAGATTTGGCATATATTTTCTCTAGTATAAATTTTTTTTTAAGTTAGCATAGAGTCTAATATTTTACATCTTCACTTTTGTGAAACACTTGGACACGCCAATAAGCTATCTGGTTAGTCCCTGGCTGTCCTTTACAGGCAAGCACTCATCATTACAATGTTCCTTAATGTGAGAAAACCCAATTGTTTTCATAAGGCTCTGCTTTATAAAGATTTATCAGAATTCCTTAAGGTAAAAAAAGATGGGACCACGTGTATTGAAAAGTACCAGTTGGTTAACTCTTTATGGTCTTGCTTTACCGGTGGTATTCTGTATTTATTTTTACTCGCCATTCTGTGTCTGTAATGACAAGACAATTTGTCCAAAAATGTCTGTGTAGCTCCTGACTTATCTGGAAGCGCCTCTTGTCATCACCTGCTGCGTGCAGGGGGACAGCTGAATGAGCAGGTGGGACTCAACCCACAGTCCTGTTATCTCAGAAATATAAGATTTGCTACTACAGGACTGGGAAGCCGTATGAGCCACGGAGGGCTAAATAATTTTTATATTAACTACTGCTATGTTGATCTGGCTACAAAGATCCCAGGCAATGTTCCCATGTACAGATACTGCTTCACATTTCCACCACTGCTTTTAATTTGGCTTTGAACTAAGTGTCTACTGTTACTAGTCTTCTAGCAAACAAATTTTACATGCTATCATCATTGTTAATTTCTCAAAAGCAAAGAAAGCTTGATAAGCATTTATTATTCACTAGGCCAATCACAAGACTACCCTTTAATGTTAAAAGAACGGCAAATAGTATGGTTATTTTACTAAACAAAGGCACTAACGTAGGCAGAGCACCTTTATTTTTTGTTATTGGGTTTCTAAACAAATCACAAGAATTGCATTATTTCCCCTTCCCCAAAAACTCATTTCAAATTTGCTTAATGCTCCTTCACTGGTCCCTGAAAGAAACTACAGATATCTTTTAATTGTAAGTATTTGTCCACACACTCAAGCATGGGAATAGCTACTCTTTCAGCATGTCTGTGTCATTAAGACCATCGAATTCTTCACAGTATCTGATTTTCATCAAAAGTTTGCTAAGGAATTTTAGCTTAGAGAATTGCATTACGTGCATGAATGTATGTATGAAACTTTCTCTGACTAAACTAAAAGTCATTCTTGCATACAGTGGCAATGATCCATGGATTAAAGATTCCCCCAGCACCCAAACAGAATTATTATGGTTTATTGTGTCTATTATTCCTGGAGAATTGGAGTCAAATACTTCAGGACATTAATGACTTAAAAAGAATCATCAACTCCTCAATGAAAACACCAACATGGATCTTTCTCTCTCTTACTAACATTGACTCAAAGAAAATCAGAGTTAAAGAACTACTGCCTACCCAAATGCACGTTTTAAGTGAAAAATTATGGGTAAGCTTAGGATGTAGTATTTCCCCATGTTAATTCTGACCGTTATGCTGCATTTCAGCACAGCTCTGGATTAAACGGATCATGTTTACATGGGCATAACATTCTGTAAATTAATCAACAGAAGTTAAAATACAAATTGGGTTCCTAAATTCCACATTGAGTAAATGAAGATTTTCAGGCTCATCACATTAAACATATTTCTTATTAAATACAAAGTCTTGAATAATACATATATGAAGTGATTTCCTATAAAATTTTTTAAAGGAAACTCACTTTAAGGTGTGAGCCAAAAAGAGGCTTAAATAATTCCAGTTATATAATGAACTACTGCCCCTGTTTATCTAGAAACTTTATTTTAATAAATACACAGATAAAAAAAATAGTACATGCACGCTAAAGTCTCATAAACTGTGGACACCCAGATGAAGAATGAGGTACTACAGATCCATCTTGGTCTACACCGTCTAGCTTCTAATGTCCTTCCATGCTCTCAAGGGGGGTTGGGGAAACTCAGAAGTAGTCCACACACGCAGCACCAACTGCAGGCTGAAGAAAACCCGTCAAAGGTGAAAACAGAGCTCAATGCTAAGGAACAAATACCACCAACTGACTGCTCCTGGTGGCCTGCTGAAACAAAAGCCCATCCCGTGTCATTGAAAAAGGGGAAAGAGAGGAGTAAATAAAGGGAAAAGTTAAACATTAGCTTTTACATTAATCCGTGAGCTATCGCTGTTAGTATTCAGCTAGTCTACATGAGCGGCCATCACAGCACAGAGGCAGAGTTAGGGAACTGCTGTCACCACGGCTAAGACAGTCGTTCCTGCTGCAGAAGCGACGACAGGCCCATGTTCCCAGCACAAGGCTACTCGTTACCCTCAAGGAGTCTGTGGGTGAAGGAAGCCCCTCAGCAGCATCCTCCTTGATAACCTCCTAACAACACAAAACAAGAGTGCGGGTCAAAGGTGAGGGGGGCCGAGTGAGGATGATGAATGCACACGGTGCTAACATGATCACAGACAACACTGAGACCTGGGCATGGCTGGAGCTGCCCTCGGTGACACTTAAATTTTAGATGAACAGTTTGAGTTCTACTGCTTTTATCTTCTAATTTATAAACATATATTAACAGGAAATCTTTTTTTTTTTAATCGTTAAACTAAGCTGACCATCAGGAACATCTGATAATTTACAATGTATTTTGTTTTGGATTGGATTCTATTACACATTTGAATAGTTCCCTTATCCAATTTAATTTCTGCCATTGGATGAAAATGCTCTTCCAATAGATCCTCAAACTTCTACACCTCAGGGCTAAGAGATATACGTGTACACATGCATATATACACAGATACCAAGTATGTATGTTTTCTTAAAAAGATATTAGAAATGAGGAGATGTAAAGGTTTAGATTATAAAGTTTTGGTAGCAAACACTGCATTATAAGCCAGAAACTCTGGTTGTAGACAACTCAACATTTATTCACTGTGGCTGCTAGTCAGTTTCCTTCCATAGACATTTACCAGAAATAAAAACAAAACACACTTTATGTTAGTAATAGCTTATGTGTCTTAACGCTATTTATAAAATAAGTTGCATTCTTTTGCTACAGAAAGGAAATAACCGAACTACTACCGCTGTCTATGTGTCTTATTAGATTAATACTTTAGTTACCCTTTTTTATACTTACTAGGCCATTGCTTTGATCTCTGGGCAAATTCGTTTTTACTGATGGACGTGAGATGAGGTGTTGGGAGCCGCCAGGGTAATACCTTGGCGTGTAAAGGTAGGGGGCAAAGAATGGCTATGGAAAAAACACGTAACAAAAGAAGGGGATAAACAATTACAGAAATCAAAGTGTGATGAGATTTATCAAATGAAACTAACCAATAAAACACAACTCCAAACTTTGAATAATGCAAGTGACAAAACAAAAGAAAAAGCACCTTACTCACAGTCTGTCAGTTATTAAACCCAAATTTAAGACCAGTATTTAAATTTCCATAATGTTGATTTAATACAAGGCTTTTACATCTTACAATCTGACACAAGAGTTTAACATTTTTACGAGCTTACCATGTGTCAGTTTCTAAGTGATTTACAAATATTAACTCACAATTTCTTTTAAAATAAAAAGCAGAATGTGCTTTTAATAGGACACTGTTCTTTACAAAAAAAAAAAAAAAATGAGGCTAATCAAGACCAAAAAAGTCTCAATGTATATAAGAACAGCCCAGCATGGATTCCAAGAATGTTACTACTCCGAGATTTTACTTTATATCCTATAGTCTAGAGTTTATCTCCTAAATAAGGTGTATTTATTAATGGAGAATCCATTGTTTAGTGAGATTTGTAACTACTGCCTTTATTTGTAGCCAACTTCACACAAACAGGAGATATCAAATTATATGCACTAAACATAAAGATTAAAACTCATTAAGCTTCATTACGCTGAAATAACATCCTCCCCTACCTTTTAACTGCTGCCATTTAAGAAAATTGTTCTGCTTTTAACTTTCAGACTGGAAACCTCGGATAACTAGAACAAATAATAACTAGATCTAAAAACATGAGAATATTTTAGGTGCTTTTAAAGTGATAAAATGCTTTAAAGCATCACATCAGCCTAGATGGCATGGTAAATTAAAAAAAAATAAATTTCTTGGTTTCAAAACCTCAACTGTCATCCACTGATCAATGAGCCATTTTATGTAAAATTAGAGCAGATTTTAAGATTGCTAAATAAAAACCTGCATTTCAGCACCATCTACCACACAGTTACACCTTACAAAGATGGACTACATCATAAAATGCTACTGATCCTGTTTCTCCATGTCGGAATGAAAGCGTAGAATGACATTATTCATAGGACTTCTCTGAATAGTGCCCCTGAGTACAGTTGAGCTTGAACAACACAGGGGTTAGGAGTGCCGACCCCTCTGTAGTCAAAAGTCTGTGCATAACTTCTGACTTCCCAAAAACGTAACTACTGATAGCCTACTGGTGACCAAAGCCTTACCAGTAACTCAGTCAAATAACACGTATTTTGCATGCTGTATGCATTATGTACTGTATTCTTATAATAAAGTAAGCTAGAGAAAAAACTCATATGGAAGAGAAGACACATTTACAGTGCTGTACTGTATTCCCCCCCCAAAAAACACACACACACACACACAAAAAAAAACCTCTTTGTGTACGTGGACTCACTCAGCTCAAACCCGTGTTGTTCAAGCGTCAACGGTACTTAGACGGCCAACATTTCTCAAGAACTGAAATTTTAATTTAAATTCTGGAACTCCTTCTTTGCCAATTTACTCTAAACTTCACTTTCTACCTAGTTCACATGAAATTTATTTAGGCATGCAGCTGGCTTCTATGAATACTGTTTTTCTCAAATTAGACTAAAGAGGGAGACAACAAAAATAAGAAACTGTAATGGACCTTCGAGTATGGTTCCAGAAAGTACACTAGGAGGGTCCAACGCTCCATTTTCCTGTAGGAAATATTAGTATTTAAGATCATTAAGCTTGGGCCACTAAACTTGACAGGGTTGGAATACCACTGATAATTGTGCTTTCATCTTTTTAAGTAGAAAATTATCATATTCATACTAAGTAAACAATTATACATGTCTGCCGAAACTTGATATATAACTTTAGAAATGGGCCACCGGGCTGTTATTTGGCAGTAACATCTGAATCCTACAAGCAGTATTTTCTATCATTATCTCACGCTTAAAAGCTGTAACACATATTAAATATAGGTTTACTAGACTACTGTGGAAATTCAAGTTTGCCATTGTTTTAAATGCCAATAAAATTATACAAAACGTAACAAATGCAACATTTCTTTATGAACAAACAGAGACACAGCTCCCTCTGTAGCACGGGAGGGTCACTGATGACCCTGCAGAATTTACTTTCTTATAAGAGCAAAAAGCGTCTCTAACATTCGACTCCACTGAGCTCTAGAACCCATTAAGTGAAACATTCTTTTGATTTTTAAAAAAATCACTATTTTAAATTCCACCTTCACATTTTTCCTATTTTAAAGCTGAAATGCACTTTCAAAACAATTAACAGAATCCAGAGCAGAAAGCTTCTGATATTTCCCCCAAATTCCTCAAGTTGAGGCTTCCCAGCACCTTCTTACCCTGTTGTAGAACGGGTGCTGGGGCCCCGTCATCCCACTGTAGTAGCTGCTGTGAGGCTGCGGCGACACTACCCCACCCCCGAACGGCCCGTTGAAGGAAGTGGAAGAGGAGCAGACAGACGGAGGCTGACTGTAAGCTGACGGTGGCCTAGGAGGAGCGTCGTGTAAGGGCAGTGCAGGGTACGCAAGTCCTCCGATGTTAATCTGGTCTCTCGCAGCTCGAACATCTAAAAGATTCAATGACACCCCAAAGGCAAAAGAAAACAGAACTTTATAATTAGTCCAACTATCACCACCTTCTTTAGTTACCAGATAGAGACACGCTTTTTTCACGTGCCAAGGATTCCAAGTGGCTTAAAGGAGACAGGAAATCTTGGCTCGGAAAACCTCGTCCGTAGACATTCTGGAGAGGACAAACCCAACTACTCTGCAGAAAAGCTTCTGTCACCATTTGAAAAGTCACCATCTGGATTCTTGTCTTCAGTTACCAGAACAATAATTTTTCCTGTGACTTTTTAAGGTATTTGTGCGATTCTAACCACTGTTTAGGATCCATAAAGTGTTACTATTAATAATTCACACTTGTCTAATACTAACAAATACAGTGATTGCTGACAAACACAGTGTGGCTCTGCATACTATATGACTTATCCATCTCTGAACCACCACAAACAATTCCATGGCCACAAAACACACCTTGATATCAGCCTTGTAACTAGCGCCTGAAGGAAGAATGTACAAGCAGTTCCAGGCTCTGTCTCCATAATTCCCGGACAACTCAAAGGTGGGTCAGCAGCGCCACACAGAAGATAATGTGTCTCTGTAAAGGTTATGTGTGTGCGTGTACTGGTCAAGGACAAATGAAATTATTCCAAAACTTCAATGTCACGATCCTCAAGTTCCAGTCCACAAATTTAAGTTAAAATTTAGAAAGTAATATATAAATATTTTTGGCCCTTTGGATAGAGACTCCTATTTCAAGACTGGTCACAGAAAACTTACACTGGGCTGACAGCTTAAAATGGTGACTGTATCTCCAAATCTGATTCCAAAGCAAGAAGTCGGGTGTGTGGGTTCTCATGAGAAACATTAGAATAAAGTGACTTTAACAAATAACATTTTCCTAACATTCTCTAAAGGATGTCAAGATTCCTCATCCTCAATTTCATGGATTCTTCTGTGTAGTGCTTGGCTCAGTATTCCTTGGGGTCTCATGGAGCAAGAGAAACTTCTATCGCTAAATTAGAAATAGGAAACATTTTGAGGACTTCCGGTGAGAAAAATTAAATTTACTGCTAAAACCCACCTGCAATAATTTCACGTAGTTTGGGGTCTAGGTTTACAGTGCACGGCAAAAAGGTTTTTACGTCTCGAGCCACAAGAACTGGGGTCCGTGAAGACAAGAACACTTCAAAGTTTCTTATATCTCCATCTATTTCAAGCAGTGGCTCCACATCTTTAGTTGTTGGAATATTCTTTGATATTCTTCAAACAAGAAACAAATGAAAAAGGTCATTAATGTCATTATTAGAAAGGAAAATTCTACACGTAACTTAAAGTTTATTCATAAAAATAAATAACACGTTACACATCATTAAAAAAAATTTTAGGGGGAAAAAGACAAAAAAAATTGTAGTTACAAAATGACTAAGATAACAAGTGAGAGGTCAGAATTAGAATGCCTTTGGCCACGGGCAGGACTCGGGCTAGGAAACAGAAAGGAAAGCAGATCTTCCGGGCTCCTCACATGTCGACAAGGACCTCCCGGTGAAGATGAAATGAGTTACCATTTTACACACAGGAGAGCGAGCCTCGGACAAATGCGCCAGCCTGCCCAAAACCACACAACTGGGCCAGAGACGCTGACCAGCTCTAAACCCCACAGTTATTACGGAATACCACGGTTCTTACCTTTGCAAAGAAGAAATAAATGATAATTTTTAAATTACATACACTAGAAAAAAGTTAGTACAGGTTTTTCCTGCTCAAAAAAAAAAAAGGTTTTATAAAATTTCTATTTGTTTACTGCTCAGACCCAATCCTGGGCTAGTAGCCAAATATTAAAAGCCATCTGAGGGAAAACCCAGAGAACAAAATTAGCAAACAAGAAAAGACAGGGTGCTGGTGAGGACACAGGGACAGCAATTTTGTGTTAATGAGTTTCAGGGAGTCCCTCGCGTGGACTCACACACACTTGCACAAAACAGAAGAACCCTCTGAAATGAGATTACTTCTTAATAAATTAAAATGGCCATCAAACTGATTAGTGCTATGTTTTAAATGAAATGAAAATCTTGGGAGAATGGTTACAAAGAATCATTTGCAGAAGTGGCCAAAACTTCAGAGTTTAAACAGTTAAAAAGGTAGTTCATCCGTTTCAGGAGTTGAACATAAAATACCGAGAGAAGCTAGAAAGATTTAGATAAAAACACACAGCTGACAAGTCACATGAAACAAATTAACTGAATTTTAATGCCAGCTCTGCTTAAACTTGAATGTGAACAGTGTTCTCAATACGATGAACAATACTGCTCTTCACAAGCCAACAGTCTCTGCTGGTTTCCAGATTGAAGTCTCGATTCTAACCTTTTGAGCTCAATACATTAAACTCTTCCACTGAAAGAGATATTTATGTAAATGATAATCTTTTGGCTGCGGGCCACTAAAATCATATGTGTCTTTATTTTTCAGATATTTTTCTAAAGGTTAGTATTTAAAGAATTTAAGTAACTTCACTTTTCAATTAAGAGTGAATTTAAATCTCCAGTATTATGAATCATGTGAATTAAAGTTGCCAGCAGTTAAATGGCCCACAGAAAGCATTATAAAACCTCAGGCATCCATGAGCTCCTAGTAAGTTTAAATGCAATTTCTTTCTATGCTACCAATCTAGCAGTACTTATTAATGCCAACACCAATGTAAGTTAAAAGCATTCTGATTATAAATGACAGTGGTTTATAGAAAGTCCATATTAATTCCTTGGCAGAAATTACATAAGCCATTCAAATCACTTCCATTCAAAATGAGGTCTTAAATTACATGGGAAAAATTTTTCTATTTTAAATCAAAATATAAACAGGTTCTAAAAGCATAATTTATGAAGAGGGCATTATTTATCATACTTATCTAAAAGTAGCTGCCTAATAATGTCATTATTTAATCACAGCAAGTTAAAAAGAAGACAAATTTCCTTCAAATTTAGGCGTCAGGGAAAACTCTTAACTGGCTCAGAATTTTACTACCTGAAGACAAATTTAACCCCTACTAGACTCAAATACGTTCTATCAGTGAATGCCCATTTATTAAACAATGCTCTCTGCACATGGCACTTTTGAGATTCTGGGAGGGAGATGGAACACAGACAGAAAACAGCCTCAGCACTGCCGCCAGTGGGTGAGAAACAAAAGATCAAGTCAAGTCCACATGTGTGGAAAGACAACTGAAAACCCTGAACACCTTAGAAGCTAGCTATGCTCTCTTGTTCTGTCTTGACCCCTCTAATTCCTATTCACCCTTTGTCTTGGCCCAACTCCCCCCTCTTCAAGGAAGTCTTTCCAAATACATTCCTGCACACCACATATCCCAACTGGAATTTCATAATCAGTAGCGGAATTATTTTGTGAATGTCTATTCCCCTTCTAGACTGTACGTTCCTTTAAAGCTTGGAACAAGTTTGGTTTTGTTCACTGTTGTATCTATGGAGCCTCGAGCAGAATAGTGTCACATCACTTTTGCTTAATAAATATCTGTAGAATGAATACAAAGAAAAAATGCATTGTTCCAAAAGAACTCTATTCTTTTCTAATAATTTTCACTATAATTACACTTTCTGATATTGAAAAAAGAGTTATGCTTGGAAAAGAGTACGTTGATCCACTTGAGTTCATTTTTGTACGTGGTGTGAGATCCGGGTCCAACTTCATCCTTTTGCATGTAGAAATCTAGGTGTCCCAGCACCGTTTGTGGAAGAGACCATTCTTTCTCCCATGAAATGGACTTGGTGCCTTTGTCAAAGCTCAGGCAGCTTGTAGGATGTACAGATGTAGGAGTTTATTTCTGAATTCTCAATTCTATTTCATTGGTCTATATCCCCATTCTAAGGCCAGTGCCTCATTGTTTTGATCACCATAGGTCTAATAAGTTTTGAAATTGAGAATTGTGAGTCCTCCAACTTTATTCTTCTTTCTCAAGAAGAATCTTTTCAAGATTGTTTTGGCTATTTGGAATCCCTTGCAATTTCATATGAATCTGAGGATCAGGTTTCCATTCCCGCAAAATAAGGCTATTTTGGTAGGGAGTGCCTTAAATCTCTTAGATCACTTTGGGTAGTACTGACATCTTAATATTTAGTCTTCCTGTTGATAAACAGCAGATATATTTCCATTTATTTAGATTTTTTTTAATCTTTATTTTGGCAATTCATAGTTTTCAGTGTATAAGTCTTTAACCTTGGTGGTTAAATTTATTCCTGGGTGTTTTTTTTTAATTTTTTAACATTTACTTATTATTGAGAGACAGAGCATGAGCATGGGAGGGGCACAGAGAGGAGGAGACACAGAATCTGAAGCAGACTCCAGGCTCTGAGCTGTCAGCACAGAGCCCAACGCGAAGCTCAAACTCACAAACCAGGAGATCATGACATGAGCACAAGTCAGACACTTAACTGACTGAGCCACCCAGGTGCCCCTATTCCTGGGTATTTTAATCTTGTAGATGCTATAGTAAATATGATTGCTTTTTTTTTTTTTTTTAAAGTAGGCTCCACACCTAGCACATGGAGCCCAACACAGGGCTTGAACTCAAAGACCCGGAGACCAAGACCTGAGCTGAGATCAAGAGTTGGTTGCTTAACTACCTGAGCCACCCAGGTGCCCCTAGAATTGCTTTCTTATTTTCCTTTCAGATAGTTGACTGCAGAAGAGTAGAAACACAAATGATACTGTGCTGATCTGTAGCTTGCAACTCTGTCGAATTTATTAGCTCTAGGAGCTTTCTTGTGGATTCTTTGGGATTTTTTCTATACAGGATCATGTCATTTGCAATTGGAGATCGTTTTATTTCTTCCTTTCCAATTTGGATCCTTTTCCTCCTGCTTCTTGTCTAATTGCACTCACTAGATCTTCCAGTATCATAGTGAACAGCAGTAGTGAAAGTGGGTGTCTGAGTCAGCTCAGGCTGCTAAACCAAAATACAGGGGGTTTTAAATCAGTATTTAAACCAGACTGTGGGACTTAAACAACATTTATTTCTTACAGTTCTTGGTGTCTGGAAGTCTGAGATCATAGAGCCAGTACAGTCAGGTTCTGACGAGAACCTTCTCCCTGGTTTGCAGCTAACTCTCTCTTCTTATAAGGACTCTAATCCCAGGACTCCACCCTCATGACCTCATCTGAACCTATTTACCCCCCAAAGGCCCCTCCTCCAATATGATCACATTAAGGACTAGGGTTTCAACATATGAATTTGGGAGGGACACATGCAGTCCGCAGCAGCGGGAACCCTTGTCATGTTCTGCCTTAGTGGGGAACTTGTAGTGTTTCACCATGGAGAACGAGGTTAGCTGTGGATTTTTTACAAACACTCTTTTTCATGTTGAGTAAGCTCCTTGGTATTCCCAGTTTTTTATGTGTTTCTATCGTGAAAGGATGCTGGGTTTTGTCAAATGTCTTTTCTGCGCCTACTGAATATTCTCTTGCAATCCTTTTTACTTTTGTATGATTGGTGGTAATGTCTCCACTTTCCGATTTTAGCTATTTGTGTGCTCTTTTCTTCAGTGTAGTACAAGGGTTTGTCAAATTTGTTGATCTTTTTCAAAGAAACAACTTTTGGTTTTGTCAAGTCTCACTATCGTGCTTCTATTCTGTACTTTACTTATCTCAGCTCTAATCTTTATTTTTTCATTCCTTCTGCTAGCTTTGAAATTTTAAAAATCTGTTCTTTTTTTCCTAGTTCCTCAAGGTATACAGGTACCGTGAAGGTCCTTCTTCCTTCTCAAGACAGGCGTTTACAGCTGCACATCTCCCTCTGAGGTACTGCCTTTGCTGCATCCCTTAAATTTTAATCACTCCTACAATTCTTTTGTTTATGTTTATTTCTTTATTTTTGAGAGAGAGAGAGAGACTGAACATGAGTGCGGGCAGGTCAGAAAGAGAGGGAGACACAGAATCCGAGGCAGGCTCCAGGCTCTGAGCTGTCAGCACAGAGCCCGATGTGGGGCTCAAACCCACGAACCACGAGATAATGACCTGAGCCGAAGTCAGGCGCTTAACTGACTGAGCCGCCCAGACGCCCCAACTCCTACGATTCTTATAAAAGTACCATGATAACAATTCCATGAGTCGCCTTTCATATTACGTTGCAAAGGCCATCAGCCTAGGGCGTCCATACGTAACGAAAGTAACAGAGTAACAGAGGCGACAACTGCCCACGTGCACACGGCGTGCTGAGCACAGACCATTCAATGGAAAAAGAGGCACCTGCGTGCAGGGGTCAGAGCTCGTTCTCAGAGCGACAGTGCAGTGTCCAGCGCTCTCGTTAGCACCTACTTTCCAAAGCTTACAAAACTAACACCGCATTTTAAAGGCCTCCTACTCAGGAACTACATACGCTAGGGAAGGACACAGCGCTTGCATACGCGGCCCGGTGAATATAATCGCGCCAAGCCTTCAGGGCTGTTAGTTTCTGGTGTCAAGTATTTAATGTGTTTGACTTACGTGTTTCAGGACGGTCCAATTAGGATTACAGAATGCTAACCGTGAAAGTACTCGTCTAAGTTTCCAAATAAATCATTGGCGGAGCTAAACAATGTTATTCTTTTGCTTAGCAGAACAGCTTTCTCTACATTTTAAAAAGATTATTTCCCACTGAAGGTGTGTATATTTTCAAGGCAGTGTTATATTTCCTATTTGGTCAAAATATTAGGGCCCAGATTACTTTTTTACACTGGAGGAAACATCAGTCATGTAATTTAAAAAAATTTTAAGTGCTCAGTATGCGAACTCAGTAGACTATCATTAGGACCGCAATTTGCTTATCTGCAGCTGGACTTCAGCTAGACCCTCACATGGACAGCACAAGATACGACCTTGGTGGCCGAGATGCCACCCCATCCAGGACCTCACATGACACAGCTCTCCTTTTTCCAAGTTATGTTCACACTTCTTTACAAGTCCATGCTGCTGGCCATGTCCTGGTCCTATGTTTTCAGCCATGCTCGCGTCTTGCTTTCAGCATGAATAACAAACAGAGTCAGAAACTGAAAAACAAACTAGGACTAGAAATAAAGGAAAATTTTGTGACCATAAAAATCTCCCTGGGATGAGAGTACACTTAGGAGTACTGAGAGTTGCGGAAGCACTAAATTGTACACCTGCAGCTAATATAACACTGTACATTAATTATAGTGGAATTTTAAAAATCTCCTTTATCTTTTTTTAAAAAGCATTGAATACTTCTGGGGCACCTCGGTGGCTCAGTCGGTTAAGCGTCCGACTTCGGCTCAGGTCATGATCTCACGGCTTGTGGGTTTGAGCCCCGCGTCGGGCTCTGTGCTGACAGCTAGCTCAGAGCCTGGAGCCTGCTTCGGATTCTGTTTCTCTCTTTTTCTGCCCCTCCCCCACTCACGTTCTGTCTGTCTCTCTCTCAAAAATAAATAATAAACATTAAAATTTTTTTTAAAAAGCATTGAATTATTTTGAGACAGAAGCATTTACACTCGAAAGAAATGCAGCTTCATACTCTCCAGCGATGACTCCATCTGATCCAGTGATGAAGAGCAGCGCGTTCAACTGCCGAGGGAAGAGTATAACCAAAGTCTGGGGGGGAATCTCCCTTTGAAGCTACTGCATAAACCTACTTACTACCTATTTACGCATTAGATGCTTCCCATTAAAGGCCATCATTTCTAGGAACACAGTGCCACACTGCAAGCTGGCTGGGCTCTGAAAGCACAGAACGGAGCTCTTGACCATCGCAGGAAGTCAGAATAAGGCTATGTCGTTTGACAATTAAAATGAAAAGCAACGAGGTTAATTTTTTAAAAGGCATAACAAAATTTACTTAAGGGGCACCTGGATGGCTCAGTGGGTTGAGCATCCGACTTCAGCTCAGGTCACGATCTCATGGTTTTGTGAGTTCGAGCCCCACATTGGGCTCAGTGCTGACAGCTCAGAGCCTGAAGCCTGCTTCGGATTCTGTGTCTCCCTCTCTCTCTGCCCTTCCTTCCCCCCTCAGATAAATAAACATTAAAAACATTATTTTTAATTTACTTAAAAGGCTGGATCACTGTGGTTTGGGACAAGTCCTGTAACCTCTCTGAATTCCAGTTTCCTTACTTCAGAGGACTGGAGTAGATCTCTCCGATCTTGTGGACCCGGCAGATGCTTCCCACACCCACCACATGGAAGATGTTCTTTCTCTCAAAGTAATGAAGGAAAGCCCTGGCCTACACGGTCCCTTCCACGTCTGAGCTCCCTTGGTTTCTGGTGTAAAAATGACACCAGAAGCATAACTTCACTTGGCTTTAAGGTTGTGATTTTGGTAACTACAGGGATGAGAAAGATCGATAAACAAGAGTAAAATACGAAAGCTCTAAGAGGTATCTGCCCAGGCTCACATACATTACAGATACAGCACCGCCTTCATATGTGTTGTGTAAAATGCTGTGAAGAACATATCCCTTTCCTTACATGTACTCTAATAGCAAAACTATATTTGAAGGTTATAAGGAATTGAGAAGAAAATTATTTTTCTTTTATAGTATGTCAAGTTGGTTTCCATGTAACACCCAGTGCTCATCCCCATAAGTGTCCTCCTCCATGCCCATCACCCCCCTTCTCCTCTCCCCCTCCCCCATCAACCCTCAGTTTGTTCTCAGTATTTAAGAGTCTCCTATGGTTTGCCTCCCCCCCCTCCTTAACTATTTTTCCCCTTTCCCCCTCCCCCGTGGTCCTCTGTTAAGTTTCTCCTGTTCCACATATGAATGAAAACATATGGTATCTGTCC
>CM053576.1:126753085-126816529 GCA_028646485.1 Cryptoprocta ferox | reverse complement strand
CTTTCCATAATCTGGCTATTGTTGAAAGTGCTGCTATGAACATTGGAGTGCATGTGCCCCTCTGCATCAGCACTCCTGTATCCCTTAGGTAAATTCCTAGCAGTGCTACTGCTGGGATAAATGCGAAGAAAAACTTTAAAAGTACTAGTATTTGCAGAATACCTACAGGCTGCCACTCTCTGAGCCAGGTGTTTTATCTAGTTTATCTAATTTCTATCTTCCAAACATGCCATGAGGCACCATTTCAATTTTTAAAATGAGGAAACTGAGGCTCACAGATGTTAAGCAACGGGCCTGACATTACCTCCGAGTCAGTGGCAGAGCTGGTACCCACCTTGGCCTGAGTCGAAAGCCGGTGCCCCATTCCCTGCACCGGTTCAAACTGGCTGCCACAGACATGGTTCAGAATTCCTAATTAATGATTTACATATTTTTAACTCCTTAAAATATAATAAAATAGAACACTGTTTACATATTAAATTTTAACACACTGAGGAAGACCAACATACAAGCCTAAGGTCATCCTGATATTTTGTTTTAATTTTGGCAGACTTTGAAATAAGGTTTCTCCTCCATCTGCATGTGCAGATTTAAATTCCTTTTTTTTTTTTTATTAATCCCATCCAGCACTTTCTTCATCATAAAACTAGGCAAGCGAGTGCACTACTGCACCTGATGTGCCTGAGTCAGAGCGTTAATAAACAGTTCAAAAACCACAATGTTTATGACGTGACTCAGGTGACAGGACCTTGTCAGAGCGGCAGCCCCCAACACTTCAACCAATTAGAAGAAATGGGAGCAACCGTCACATAATACTGGCGATTGACTTATGAAGCCAAATTAGTTGAAAACATCCTGCCACTGCAAAGCACGTTTAAACATTGGTAACATTTGTAGCTACTTAGGATTCAGAATTTTCTTGGTATCACATCACCAAAACTAAGCAGAGAAACGAAGAGAGGTTTAAACTAACGTAAGGCTGCAAGGATCCTCCACATGTTTCAATTTTAATATATTCTTCAGAACAGCTCATTTTCCTAATTGAATTTATTAGGAAATGTTATCATTTGCATCAATTAATTTATATTCATTCTGCTTTATTTACTGTGCATTTATTGTGCATAAGATTTAATTTGCAAAAAGGTTTCCACGGGGGTGGGGGAGCCTGAAAACCCATGGACTCAGCCCGATGCCTACCCAGATGCTACTGTGCAAGTGATCAGATGATACCAATTCAGACGATAAAACAACAGTTTCAAGCCAGGGTAGTAAGACTTCGGTAAAGAGGTTAAGAGAGGCAAAATAATGACAACTGACTCAATATGAAAATAGTATCTGTCATAAAAATGTAAAGCCCACTGCTTCATGTCAAGAGTTTGTACTATGATGTATTAAAAAATATTCTGAGGAAAGTAAATGAGATCCAATTTTCATAGCTGTTTGAGGAACACCAGCAACACCGTGAGGAGCTACACCAAGCAGTAAGAGATGTTCCTATTGTTTCCTTTTAGAATTCTTACAAATCCTTCCATTAACCATATATAGGAAGCGAATGTTTTATAATAAAACTCTGAAAAGCATAGAGAATGAAGGGTCTAAATCAAAGCTGGTCTATCTATGAATATGTCTCAGATTAAAACAAAACCTTTACTAGACAAGCTATCTTAAAGATTTAATGTTTAATAAGAAGAGAACCCAAGCTCTACAATGTTTAGAATTTAATCGTTTTAATCTAAATACAAATTTTTATAACAATTTTATTTATTTCATAATTTTAAGTAGATCAATTTTAAACACTCCCCTTTTTTCATATCTGCCCTCTTCCCAAAAGCGAATTGAAAAGAATCTGAGGAGGAAAAGGCACTAAGAAACTTAATAAACTCTATGCCATATGATCAGATAACCGCTCATTTGCCTATGAGCAAGAGTCTCGGTGCTTACGAATGTCCCGTGGAGCCATTTTTTAAAAATAGGCATGGAAATTAAACTTTGAAGTGTAAAATCTTCATATTTAAACGTAGTGTTTTCCTTGTTTTTCTGCTCTGGAAAGGGAAGAGCAGAAGGAAGCAAGGCTGCGCTCTGGGCCAGACACGCTGGTAGCGTCTCTAGTGAAACACTGCCATCTGGTGGACGTGTCGGGTGCTGCTGAGACCAGCTGCGGGCGGCTCTTCGCTCGGCGTTTCCCTGACTGGGCACTTGGGCTGTTTCTGCTCCTATTTCATAGAACCTTCCAAATGTTTTGACTTGAAATTCTGAAATCATAAACCTCTGTTGAAAAAATAACTTTATCCTTCAGTAATCAGACTTGGGGTTTTTAAAATGTAAATGTGGAAAATACTCTTACTACATTATAGTATCAACGGTAAACCTGCACAGCTAACTAATATTTTTGTTTTACGTATTAAAACATATACTTTAGAGAAGTTAATTTTTTTATTTCAGATTTCAAACAACCTTAGTTAATATACTTGAGTTTTTCATGTTGGAGTTAGAAACACACAACTTGGGAACATTTACAATTCTTTCTTTGTTCTATATTACCATAAAATTACTGAACATGGCATCATGAGTTTAAATGAGAAAATATTTTTAAAATCAATTTTATCCTATTTAAAGCAAATGAAAAGCTACTGAAAAGCTACCTAAAAAAAAAAATTACAGCCACTTAATGCATATAAAAATGGTATAAAGGCTTAAACAAACAGATGTCACAGCTGTTTAAGTGTCAGATACCACAACTGATTTCTTTAAGCATTCCCTACAGAACCTACTGCAGTTACTAGACACAACTAGAACTGAATAAAGCATTTATTTGGGGTTTTACGTAAGTTGGTAAGAGTCTGCATTCTTTTAATAGAGCAGAATGCAATCCTCTGGAAAATTTCCTATCTGCCCACTGATAACATAATATTCCCATTGATAGATATTAAACAATTCTAAATATTCATTTTTCAAATGAATAAAATACATCTGGAAATAAAAATAAAATTAGTATAGGTCTGTATTTCTACTCTCTCAGATCTACTGCCTCGCTGTGTCGTTACAGATCATCTCCTGGCTTCCAGAAATAGGCCTGGGGAGGCTCCAGCCGTAGTAGCGGTGTGAGCCCAACTAACTTCCACTCTTCGCCTCTCAGAGTTAGTATTCAAGTAAAAAATCTATGCAAACTGCTTAATCCAATGTGTGGCATATACTGAGGACTCCAGTAATTCTAACCAGTACTTTTATTAGCATGTCCTCAATACATAATAGACTCTGTGAATATTTGCTTAATGAATGAACCTGATCAAAATGTTCAGCATAACAAAAATGGGAGCCCAGCTAACTCATAAGGCCTTTCTAAACAATGCTGACAATAGCCTGTAAGCAGGAACTGAAGTGGGAGGGGCCGGTCTAAGGGTGTGCCAGTACGAAGCAATTCCAAACCATGGCATTCATAAAAGGATTATAAACGCAAGAAACCTTAGAAATGTAGCTGAACTCAGAGTTACAGGGAAATGACTATGGAAAACATTGTTTTGATTTTAGTACCAGCCAACAGAAGGTGGAAACTTCGAGGTGTTGACTGAAATATGTAATTACCATTCAATCGTCGTGTGCTGAGAACTTACTATGTGCCTGACCCAGGGAGTACACTAGTCTAATAACAAATGAAACATTTTACCCACATTTAGAACCAAAGATCAGCCATCTTTATAAACAGTATTCTCTTCAAGGTAAAATGTGGCTTCTCATTTACCACCTTCCCCCAGTCCATGCTTTTCCTCAATCCAAAGGTCATCAGCACGTTTCTTTATTCTTTCAGAAATAATCACTACTGCTTACTCTATACCAAGAATGTCTTACGAGGAATTCAGCAAGGTTTAAGGAAGTTACAGTCCATGGAGTTAACAGTCTAGTTCAGGAAACAAATATTAAAGAGAAATGCAAATATTTATAGAAAAGTAACTATGATGTAGTTATATAACAACGAAGGAACATACCAGTGTGTGAGGAACACATCTAGCAATACCCTGGAGAACGGGGCACGCCTGGTCACAAAAGGCTTCCTGAGGCTGTGGCATTTAAGATGTGACCAGAAGAATAAGGCGGGGGCGGGGGGGGGGATGGGCCACAGAGAAGTGCAGGTGGAAAGGTAAAAAGCAAGAGGGATAAGGCAGGAGAATGGGCTGGAGAGCCAGGCTAGGATTGTTCAGAACTCCAGTAAACTGGACGCTCGTACATCGAATTTTGACCAATTATTTTTCTTTATCTGTAGACCCCAAGTTGACACGCAATGACCATCATTTCCATCTTATAGGCCTCATAAATCAAATTCAACGTTACTGTACAAGCCACTCATCCGTTGCCCTCTACACCACTGACCTATCAGTCAATGCTACGGAAACCACCTTTCATTCACTCTCAACCGGGGGTTTAAATGTGGGGACTGGGGGACAAATCATGCAGCTGGCACGTCCAAAGGAAAGAAGGCAATTTAAAAAATGATCCAAAAAGTAGGTTTCTAAATCTGACATTTTACTAGAAGATAAAGAATAAATTGATCTTAAGAAACAAGAAATCATTACAACAGGAAAAACATATAGGGAAATTAGTCCTATAAATTAATGGAGATGTTTAGAAATAACTAGTTTTCTTCAGTACACTGCAACAAGACTATCTACAGAGATGTCGTTCATTTCTTAGCTTTCTCATATTCCTGGAGCTCTGTTAAGTGTCCTTCTCTATCATTCATTTCATCTTTACTGTGGGATCCCCACCTACTTTCTGCACAACTTCTCAGTGACCCTAATTTCCCCACCAAGATTCACTCCTATCCCCTTCCCGACACAGGATTCTCAAATATGTTCCCTTAGGTCAACAGCATTCCCTAACTTAGGCCAAGTTACACTGATACAACCAAATAACAGGCACCTTAGAGCATACAGGGTATGGATACAATTTTTTTCAAAACCCTGCAATGGATTTCCATTTTACCTAGGGTAAAAGCCAAAACCTTTACAATGATCCTCCATGTCCCACACTCCCCTGACCTCATCTGTCACCCCGTCCCTTTACTGAATCTTCTCTGGCCACACCAAATCCTCTGTCCTTGCTGTTACGAGAATATTTCAGGTACTCTCTGGTCTTAGGACCGTTGTCCATACTATTCCTTCTGCCCGGAAATGCTTTCCCTAGGTATCTGCTTGGCTAATTCTCTCCTACCTTTCAAGTCTTTGCTCAACTTTTCCCTTCTCAACAAGAACAACCCTGAATAAAAGTATTTTTGTGATATATATTAAGGGAAAATGTGTTTTCAGAAAAAAGATGGAAACAAAAATTATATATGAGACAGTAATTTAATAAATGTAGAATGGTGACGTCAACACATGCAGAAAAGTCACCTCCTATCAAAAAGATAGAACTTCATTAGGATTCTACACTATAGATAAAAAGCACCATGCATGAAACAGTGTTTGGCATAAGTATTCCTAGTATCTCAAAATCAAAATTAGGAGAAATTTCACCAGTACAAAGGATGTACTCTGTACTACAAAGGAGATGAGACAACTTCTTCACAAATCTAAACTATTATCCAGTTTTCCACGCTATTGAAATCCACGACTTAAATCCACACGCAACAGAAATAAACGTGTGCACAATCTGGGCCACATGATGGAGGAGGAGCAACAAATACTATAAAGGAAAGAGGAAGGAGGTCAGGGAGAGTTAAGGGAGGCATGAGATAACCAGAAACGAGCAAATTAAACTTAGGAAAATTGTGGCTGAATATCAGGAATGAACATCATAAGATATGAGATTTTACTATGAAAAATGTCAAGAACAGAAATACCACTACCTGAACACTTTAAAGATACTGAATTGAGCATAAATGTTGCAAGTCAGAGGTGGATGCACAATGCCTATTCAGCAAACAGCTATTTCAATGAAATGGAACATGGCTACCATTCTAAAGCTCTCTCAAAACTTACTTATTTTCAATAATGAAAAGAGTATGGCATTATCCTTACCACAAAATTATTGACCATACCATCCTGAGTAAAAGACTGCCTGAGTAGTGTCAAAGCAGATATTTAAGACATTATCTTCATGAAAACTACTTGAATTCATCTTTTAAAAACTTCTATCATTGCTTAAAATGCTTACTGAAAAATACCAGAAATCAAGTTTTATACTAACATATTTCAATGGTTGTCTAAAATGTTGTAATAAAAAGTAGACAGAAAATCTTTATCTATAGTTTTTATTTTACTCCCTTTCTTCTTCCTAAATGTATGTTAACAAAAAAAAAAAAAACCCTCAAATGATCTAGACAAAAGCTTTTAGCTCAACACATAATTGCAAGAAAATTACAATAATTGTACCAATTAAAATAATCTTGAATGAACAGTATGTCATCTTAATGTTCCAATGGTTTATAGAGGGATCTACTTAATTAGCTGAAATTGCTTTCTAGTGTTAGTATCAAATGTCATTTGTTAAAAGTTGAACAATTTAGAAAATAATTTAACAAAGCAATTTTACCAAACACCAAGAACCAACATTTTCTTATTCAGCTAAATAAAGCAAGCAGATGTGTCATCAAATTGCTATAAAAATAAATGAGGCTTTTTATGGATTAAAAAATAAATTTTACTACTAGAGTTAAAAATACTACTTTCTGATTGTTTTTATCAAATCAGATTTCTTTAATAAAATAAATGAATATCAATTATATACTGCTGCTTTTGTCTGCTTTAAATAAAACTTTTTATTACTCAAATGACAAGCAATGGAATCAAAGAACTCAACTATGGTTAACTAGAAATAGTCATCTAAATTATTCTAACATATTCCAATATATGATCTTTCAATATGTTAGTCAAATTGTCTTCCTATAGTTTTTCATTCCAAATCATCTTAAAGTCAATTATTAAGTCAATTCCTTAATGAAGTCGCGAAGATTCTTACTACACTGTCTTTTTCTCTTTTCCTTAGACTAGCTACAAAATATTCTTTGTATCTGTAGGCATATAAAACTAAAAAAAACATTTTTTTTTAAATCCCCCTGAATCCAACCCACTAATGGATGGCAGGCCCACCTAGTGCTGAAGTCTAAAATAATGGATTAATTTAATAGCAAAACAAAGTTCTAATTATCTCATTATATCTCCAATATAGAACTGGAGATATATATTTACTTGAACAAAATATTCCCCCTACAAAAACCCACTCCAAGTTATTTTATTATATGATGAAAAATACTCCATCAAAAACATTTCTTTGGCAAATGTTCTATTTAGACAAGGTGAAAAAAATTACTATTATCTTTAAACTATAGGTGATATATTCTCTTTTGTAAGATACATTTTTATTTTTTAAAAATGTAAATTTTTGAACATTTCATTGAACATAAGGAAGTCATACAGTTTGACAGTCAAGTAACTTTCTATATGCAAAGAACAGTAGTCTCAGCCCAAGAAGTATTCTATCTTCCAGAAAGCAATGTTTTAGCCAGATATTGATGAAACTTGTTAATTTGCTGTCTGAGCCATCACCACTATGTACTTTCCTCCAATTGTCTCAAATGTGTATGTTTTACCTTCAGTCTGAATGTAAGTTCCTCAACACTCAAGTATTTAGAGACAAAAGATGTTGATTTACCCTCCAACGGCTTGGAAAACGTGTGTGTGTGTGTGTGTGTGTGTGCGCGCGCGCGCGCGCATGTGTGCGGAGAGCCAGCAGGAGAGAGAGTGTGAGGCTAATGACAGAGCAACTGAAACAGAACCTTCACTGCAGATGAATCTGAATAAAGGGGACATGGGACGCTCTGTACTATTCTTATTCTTGCAACTTTTTTGTAAGTTTGAAAGTATTTTCAAATGGAAAAAAATTTAATTGAAACACACCTTAGTTCCTAAATGGCATAATATACTCTTTATATTTGTCCCTCTATGCACCCCACCGCCTGGGCCAGCCCCGCAACACTGTTAAGCTTAGATGTCAGACATATAAGCCTTGGCCCACAGTAAAAACTCACAGTGAATACATGTTAAATGAAGAAAATCAACTAGAATGGATAAACAAAAATCAAGGGAAGCCACGGGTCTCTATCCCCTATTCATCTTGGTTTCTTCAAGAAAAGAAAAAGCAATATTTTAGGAACACATGTTATATTCAAATGACAGTATCTAAAACAGAGATCAAATCACTCCTCTTCCTTTTGTGTCTTTCATCTTCCGGCCACCATCCCAGCAAAAGATTAAGTAGAAAACTCCAAAACTAGTACTTTCTCATCTAAAGTACTGCCCAGCATGAAGTTAAAAGCTTTGTTTCACACAAATACGCTCACCATTTTCTATGTAGTTTAACAACATGCAGGAATAAGCAATTCTCTGCAAAGAAATAACTATTACTTACTAACCCAAGAGTTATAGAGAGTAACTAATCCAAGAGTTCTAATCAAAATTGATCTCATTGAGGGACTGTCCATCTTCCTTCCTTCCTGCAGGATCTGAGGTGGCTAACTTGACTTCTTGGCATTTGTAGATTTCGGTTCTTAAAACACTCATGAGCACTGACCCTTCTGCAACCACTGGCTCCATATCTTTTAGAGGCACTGGTACTGACATTAGAATCAATCAGTCAACCCACCAAATGTGGTTTGTGAGTCACCCTGCCACCATGAAACAAAATGTTGGGGGTTTTTATGCTTTCAATAAAGCTATGTACATATACATAATGATTCTCAACTATATGTGGCATGTGTGTAAAGGTTACTGAAATATAGTTGTGTACTAAGAAGTACAGTTCTTGGATGCATTTAATTTACACTATGTCCTGAAGTAAAAATGTTAACAAAGCAACACATATTTACTATTCAATATTTGTATCTCCCCTCTCCCACAGGGAAAACACCAGTAACCCCAAATACCTATTTATTTATTCATTTACTATATATTACAATACGCTCAAAAGGATTTCATAGGTATATATAATAGCAAAACTACTATCAACAACAAACCGACTAAGTTCAAGATTTCTTAGCAGTTAATTCTTTCCTCAGGATGTATTCTACTAAGAATAGAGAGTCAGAGCACTCCATTCAAAGGTGACTGAATAGTTATTTTTCCTGTGTGGTTACACTATCAGTTTCATATACAGGTAGGTTCAGGTCCTTCTGTTCATATTCAGGACTCGGATTTGCTTTGTTCCATTCTGTTCATATTCAGGACTCGGATTTGCTTTGTTCCATCCTCTCTGCTCTGGGACACGACCGAAAGTCAAACTACATAAAAAGGTGCAGAGACACCCCATCTCCCATCTAAGGGGCATTAGCACTCCTGAAGCTTTAGAAAGCTAAGCATCCGCTATGGGAGCACATTCTCAAAAGTTTCTGGTTTACCTTTCCTATGAATCTGTTGTATATTAAAAAAAAAAAAAAAGAATACCTACTATTTATACATGAATGTTCTTATTCCTCCTTCTTTCTTATACAAACCTATCATGTGGTACATTCTTTCACACTTGGCTATTTTCACTTACTGTATCCTGGAAATTCCTCCATATAAGTTACATAGTTTTTCTACATTCTCTCCTACAGTTACAAAATACTCTATCATGGTGATGTGCTAAAATTTATTCAACCAATGTCCTTATGTAAGTGTTTATTTCTTTTTGAGAGAGAGAGAGAGAGCGAAAACACGAGAGGGAGCGGGGCAGAGAGAGAGGGAGACGCAGAATCTGAAGCAGACACCCGGCTCTGAGCTGTCAGCACAGAGCTCCAGGTGGGACTCGAACTCACGAGCGCCAAGACCAGCGTGATCTTGAGCCGAAGTCAGACGCTTAACCGACTGAGCCACCCAGGGGCCCCTAACATTCCTATATAAACACCCGTAAGTTGCATGGTTTCGTGTTTGTGGAGGTGTCCCCTCGGAGTAAATGTCTGTGAGTGAGGCTGCTGGATTGAAAGTAAATACACGTGAACATCCAGCAGCAGGACCCACAAATAATAAAGACTTAATACATTTTTGTTGGATTGAACTGAAATATAAATTTTTGGAGGGCTCTGAAGACCTTTCGTTCAGTTGCACACCTCTCATGCTTCTGTCTCCTGGGGACCCAGACATCCCCACCTGAACAGGGCACGTCGAGGACCCAGTGCCTGGGGCTTCAAGCATGCAGCCCCTCAAATGTGAAAAGTCCACCTGTGCTTCTCTCCGGAGACACACTGTACTTCTAACCAATATACTCAAACGAAAAGGTAAAGAGACTGACTGAGTCCTATTCTGTACCAAAACCAAAAGCTGAGATGTATTTACTCTTTTAATGAGGAGAGGGGGTGCTGAAAAATGTAACAACTGTTTTTATGAAGACAAAGAAAAATTGTAGAAAAAAATAATGTATTATAGCAATGCCTGCTTAATAGATTAGTTGTCACTGCAGTAAGACAATTTACATTAAACATCTTATATACTAATTAGAATCTCCGTGTCTTATAAAATTCTAGAAAAAAAGGGAGAACCCAGAAATGTAAAAACTTCAGACACTTCGTCTTCATCATAAAATTTCAGTGTCTCCAGCAGCCAGACAATGCTACAGCTTAAGAAAACATACATGATACTACCATGCTGAGGGGCAGTAGCCTTCGCACGTGGACTCTGGGGCCAGGTACCCATCTACCTACCACTTAGTGGCTGTGAGACGTTCAGTAAGTGACTCACCTTCTCTGGGCTCCAATTTTCTCATGTGTCAGGTACAAACAAACACTACTCCACCGACTGTGAGAATAAAAGGCACTAAAACGCCAAGTGTTTAGAACAGTGCCGAGCACCTAAGCAGTTTACGGACTCTGAGAGGCCTGGATTGAAATACCTCTGCTACTTTAAGAGCTAAGCGACTTGGGGAAGTTAAGCTTTCCGAACCACAATCTCCCTGTGGATGACACGGAGCCGTCTAGCCACCTGAGCTTTGAAAGCTCCAAGAGCACTAAGGCCCCTGGTGGCGAACCCGGCACTGGAGGAAGGCAGGCAGGAGATACACACACCAAAGGGAGAAAGTGCTCATGGTGTGCGGCCTCTCCTCCGTAACCGAGGGCCTGTGACACAAGCAGCTCGCCTGGCGCCGCGAGCTCAGACTTCCTGAAGCCAGACACGTTACCCCAGCGACACCACCACTTCAGACAGATGCTAAGAATCCTGTTTCTAGTTCCTAAATGAAGGCTGTTTCTTCCCTCAGACATATTTTGATTTACACACAATAATCACAATTGCTCAAGGATAAGATGGAGTGCCAAAGGACCACCCGTCCACGGTCACTAGTGCTTTGTGTGAAAAATATACCATGTGAAAAGAAATCCCAAGACATCGGTATGAATTGTCAGTAAGAAGTAAAAAAGTTTCAAAAGTTAAATTTTGATTGTTTAATAATAACCATGCTCGTCTAGCAAACATTCATAATGACACACCTGTTACGATGCGGAACTTACTCATGAAATAAAACAATGCTTTACTACACAACCAAGGGAAAAACCAATCTTGTGTCATATAGGAAGAAGATAATTTCTAAAATACCAAAGAGCAGATGCAATTCCGTGCCACCTCTCTACAGCCTATAGTAATTCCGTGTCACTGCCACCTACTGGAACGCTTACTTGATGCAGCACAGTTTACACAACTAATTGCATTTAGCGTAAATTAAACAGCAAAACCAAGAAGAGCTCAAATATGTAGACTAACACTGCAAGCATCCTCTATCATTCTAAAGCTAGTTATTTACCTAAGAAAATATTAAATAAAATATGTACATGAACGATGGGGATTAAAAAATAAGGAAAACCGTATGCTGATAATACTTTAAGAAAAAATTTTTGTAAACTTAAAAGTTTTAATAAATGAACTGTACACTAAATGCTTTGTTAGTGTTTCAGTTGTAAGTTAAAATGACTGTTTCAGTTATACCAAGATTTATGAAACTGTATAGTTTCCTTCCACTATCTTTTTTCTAAGAGATACTTTACTTGAGCAGCTCTTGAAAACCCTGAAGGTATGTTCTGGTGAACAAAAAGGATTACAATTTCATTTGTGAATTTGACAAGAAATTGTCAACTCTTAAAACTTTACATACGTGACATTTCACTGAGCCTAAACTTATGTCTTTCAAGAAAAAATTTAATGAATTTCTTATCAGAAGTAAAAATTTTAGAAGTACTTCAAATGACTGACTATAAAGGAACAATAAATTTCTTTATTGTTTAATGCAAAGAATGTCTTCCAGCCTGTATTCACAGTTTCAAAAACTCTCCAGATATAAACCTGAAAATATCTGCACTAATGACTTGAAAAACAGAACTTCCTTAAAATTCACTGAATATTAAGACACTTAGAATAAAAAATAAAATGGAAACAAATAATAATGTTTCAAGGTTTGCATTTCATATGTATAAATATATAAAACTAATAGGACCATTAATTAAATTTTTACCATGTAAATTACACTGAAAAGGGAAGAATATACTCAACTCAAGCTGTAAATTTTACAGGAGATATATACCTGTGCTAATCCAACTCCAAAATCATAATGGAATTAATGAGAATGGTTAGTTGAATCCAGAAGTATACATTTCATGTATATTATTTTGTATTCATTTTGTTTTACATGCATTAACTTTTTTTTTTTTGAAAAGTCAACTTAGTTTAGAGTCAAACATAAAAGAAGTCAGACAACTTACCTTTCATAGATGGTTTTCAGTGTCATTTGATCTGGAATCCCTTCAGTCTCTTCCAAATATAATATGAGCCATGAAGTTCGGTATGGCCACTGCTCAGTCAGGTTGATCCAGCTAGCAAGCCTGTCCCAGTTGAAACTAATCTGATTGGCTCTCAGTAATCGCCCTTTAAAAAATATAGGAACATTTTTTTAAATTAAGAGACGTGTAATATACGCAGCAAAACATTTAGCATATTCACAAATAATTTGAATCTTTAAAAGCTGCAATTTAATTTACACTACAAATTCAAACCTAGTATTTATAAGGCTTCTGTAATCCAAAGAGCTGTTCTGGAAAACTTCTAGGGATTAAACACCATTCTGTTTAATCCTAAAGTTATCTGTGTTATGTCATTTGCCACTAGTGCTATATACTGCTTTGACCACATACCTGTAGGCAAAAATCTTTCAGAACTATGTATCAGACAGTCTCGACAATCAGACAGCAGAACATCAATGAACCCATGATGGACCCCATCCTACAGTGCATTAGAAGGTGATCGGTTCTATGGAGTAAGTTAATAAAGCAAGGAGTGTCAAAGAAGGCAGTGTCATTTTATATGACAAAGGAAGCTCTCCTTGAAAAGCTGACATTTAAGCAAAGCCTTAAAAGGAGATGAGAAAGCCCATTATGCATCTCTCCAAAGAAAGATCATTATAGGCAGAAGCAAAAGCCCTTAGGCAGGAGCATGCCTGGCATTTTCGGGAAACGGCAAAGAGGTCAGTTAGGGATGGATCAGGAGAGTAGTAGAAGGTAAGGTCAGAGGTGGGGAAAGAGTTGGAGAGAGATCAAAAAGGGTCTTGTAAGAAACAATAAGGACTTAAGATTTTTATTTTCAACAAAATGGAAACATAAGAGAGTTCTGAGCCGAGAACCATGACTGGCTTCTATTTCAGAAGGTGACTGTAGCTGCCACATGGAGAACAGACCACAGAGGAAAAAGCAGGAGCAGGGGATGAGTTAGGCTACTGCTATAATTAAGACAGATGAGACATAATGATGCCCTGGATAAGGGCAGTATGTTACAAATGGTGAGAAGTGGTCAGATTCTGGATTTAGTATGAAAAAAGAGCCAAAGAATGTACTACAGATTGGAGGTAGTATATAAAAAAAGATATCAAGGGTCTTTTTGCCCCAAGAACTGGAAAAAGAGTTGGATTAACTGAGATGGGAGACTATGGGCAGATTAAGTTTGGGGCAGAGGATCAAAAGTTCAATTCTGGACATGTTAAGTATCAGACTTATATTAGACACCACTAGATCTCAAGTAGGCAACTGGAAAGCAACAAGGAAGATACACGTTTGAGAATCATATGCATTTAGATGGTATATAAACCTCTGGGAACTGGTTCAGATTGAAAAGCAAAGAAGCAATGACTGCACCAGAAGCGTTCCAAAGCTAAATGGTAAGGGAAGATGAGGTTTTTATGGTGCTGATTGTTACATGACTTTTTATATCTTTCTGTCTTTGACAATAAGGCAAGAGCTTTATCCTGTTTGCTGCTTATCTCCACAATACCCAGACCAATATCTGGCGTATGTAGACACTCACCATATATATGTTAAATAGGCACATAAATAACATTGATAATATACTAGAACATTTCCACGGTAGAACATATTCAATTTAATAAGGTTTGAGACCTCACCTACAGGGATTTAATTACCAAAAATATTGTACATATATTAAACACAATCTCACTTGCAATTTAGTTCATAGCATGTACCCCAATCTTAGTATAAAAGCAAATTCCAGTGTAACTATCAGAGTGAATGCTAACAATATTACCAAGTACTATTCAATATCA
Organism: Cryptoprocta ferox; assembly: GCA_028646485.1. Taxonomy (NCBI): domain Eukaryota; kingdom Metazoa; phylum Chordata; class Mammalia; order Carnivora; family Eupleridae; genus Cryptoprocta; species Cryptoprocta ferox. The sequence goes on along the minus strand of CM053576.1, from coordinate 126,801,973 downwards.
TACAAAGAAACATATACTTACAAACTAAATTGTAAGTATTTACATTCACATGTAAGCATTAACATGGTGAAGAGCAGAATTCCATGCAAAGAATTCAGCCACAGGGCAATCATCTTCAATTTTATTGTCAATATTTTTTATTTAAAATATCACTTGGGGGCACCTGGGTAGCTCATCAGTTAAGCATCTTGACTCTTGATTTTGGCTCAGGTCACGATCTCATAGTTCATGGGATCGAGCTCCACACAGGGCTCTACACTGACAGCATGAACCTGCTTGAGATGCTCTCTCCCTCTCTCTCTGCCCCTTTCCCACTTGCACATGCACATGTGTGTGCTCTCTGTCTCAAAATAAACATCAAAAATAAAATGCCATTTGAAAACTAAAACAACAGAAGCATATAAAATCTGAATTTCAACATTTTAAATTATAATTAAGACATCCCATGTTCACAGATTGGAAGACTTAATTTTGTTAAAATAGCAACATTATCCAAAGTCATCTACAGATTCAATGCAATCCCTGTCAAAACTCCAACGACATTTTTTTGCAGAAATAGAAAAATCCATCCTAAAATTCATATAGAATCTCAACAGATACTGTATAACCAAAACAATCCTTAAAAAGAATAAAACTGGAGGACTCACACTTCCTTATTTCAAAACTTACTACAAAGCTATAGTAATGAAAACAGTAATGGATTGGCATAAAGACAGGCATACAGACCAACAGAATAGAATAGAATAGAATAGAATAAAATAGAATAGAATAGAATAGAATAGGAGAGTCCAGAAATAAGTCCTTATATATATGGCCAAGTGACTTTTGACAAGGGTGCCAAGACCATTAGATGGGGAAAGGACAGTCTTTTCAATAAACGGTGCTATGAAAACTGAATATCCACATGCAAAAGAATGAAGCTGAACCCTCTACCTAACACCATATATAAAAATTAACTCAAAATGGATCAATGTAACTTAAAACAATAAAACACTTAGAAGAAAACATAGGTCTAAAACGTCTCAACACTGGGTTTGGCAGTGATTTCTTGAATAGGACACGAAAGGCACGCCAACAAAAAACAAACTGAACTTCATGAAAATTTTTAAATTTTGTACACAAAAAGACACTATCCACAGAGGAAAAATGCAACCCAGAGAATGGAAGAAAATAATTAAAAAACATATATCTGATAAGGGATTAATATCTACAATACACAGAGAACTCCTAAAACTCAACAATAAAACACCCAAACAACCCAATTCAAAAATGGGCTTGAATGAACATTTCTCCAAAGAAGGTATAGGAATGGCCAACAAGCATATGAAAAGATGTTCGACATTGTTAATTAGGGAAATGCAAATCCAAACTACAATGAGATACGACTTCTCACATATTAGGATGGCTGCTATCAAATATATAGAAAGAAACGAGTGCTGGTAAGGATGTAGAAAAACTGGGACCTTTGGGTGCTGTTGGTGGGAATGTAAAATGGTGCAGCCATGGAAAACAGAATGAAGGTTCCCCAAAAAATTAAAAATAGAAATGCCATGTGACCCAGCAATTCCACTTTTGGGTATATATCCAAAAGAACCGAAGGCAGGGTCTCAAAAAATATTAAGATACACTCATGTTCATAGGAGCATTTTCACAATAGCTAAAACATGGAAACATGGAAGCAACCCACACGTCCATCAACAGATGAATGGATAGGCCAAAATGAGGTATATACGTACAATGGATTATTATTCAGTCTTAAAGAAGACTCTACGTGCTACAACATGGTGAACCTTGAAGATATTAAATTAAGCGAAATAAGCCAGTCACAGAAAAACAAAAACTGTATAATTCCACTTATACAAGGTACTTCAAGTAGTCAAATTCTGTAGAGACAAAGTAGAATAGTGGTTGCAAGGAGCTGGGGGAGGGAGGAAGAGTGGGTAATTATCTGACAGGTATAGAATTTCAGTTTTACAAAATGAAAATGGTTATGAAGATGGATGGAGGAGATGGCTGGCCAAAAATATGAAAGTATGTAATACCACCAAAGTATACCCTTAAATATGGCTAAGACAGTAAACTGTTACATGTATTTTATTTTACATAATAAAAAAGAAAGTATCACTGAAAATAAAACAGAAGAGCAGTGTACAAAATCTGAATGTCAACATTCAAATTAAAAGTTAACTGTATTCAGTCATACAAATTAGCATAAAATTATCTTTATACTAAGAGAAAAATTAAACCTGAAGTGAAATAAAAGATTTTTTAAATCAAGTTTTAAAAATAACAGTGCACAACTGATGATTTTCATTGTCGAAACTAATATAGGTTTTATTAGATACATTCAATGCAAATAAAAGTGCTATACAACAGTGTAAACACAGGAACACAGTACATCCTTCTGTTTCTGAAACTGAACTGCTCTGCTAATGTGTTAAAGTTTATTATCTGCCATAAGACAGTAAGAAGAGTTACCTGTCACAGAAACAATATTAAGCAATCTTCTCATAGTCTGAGGACTTATGTCACTGAACCAATCCTCAGTAACCAGCAGTTTTGTAAGATCGAAGGACATCTGCCGAGTAATGGTCCTCTGCATCTGCCTTCTTCGATAAGTATCCTGAAAGAGTGTATCACGATGAGAATGAACCAATACTTCAGTCTGAGAACTTACAGCTTTTTGAGAAGTTAGTATATGTTTATGACGACAACAAAAATAATCCAAAATTTTAGACCAATGGGAAGATTATACAATAAAAATAGGTAATATTATTATTATTCCGAGGCAGACTCTTCACAGAATAGTTATAAAGTAATATTAGCAACTGCATTAAATGCTTTGCTTTCGCTTCAGATGTATTTTGATTTATAGTTGTACAGTTAGAGAAATTTAAATACCTTAAAGATTCTAATAAGCAGAATTATGTAAAGAGAATTTAAGCAAACTCTTATAGGAGTTCCATCTTATTCAGAGTTCCTATAGGAACCCTGAAATAATAAAGCAAATAACCCCCTGTCTAGTTTTAAGGATTCAGCATTTTCTTGTTGAGGTAATATTCCAATGTGTGACAAGTACCCTCACATCTGTGTAAGAATTAAAGGCACTCTAGTGGGCAGAGTGGGGGTAGAGAATCCCTTCTCATCCGGGGAGGAATGGGCACAACAAAACTGGGTTCTCCTCCGAGGTCAGGAAACAAGGCAATGGTGGATGCCAGCATAGGGAGCCCAAAAGGCCAGACTCCCAGGAGACAAATTCAAAATGCTAAATTATACCCTTCTCTTAATTTAGTGCCATCAATTGTCATTCATATTAATTTTGTATTCATACTTATATAGGGTAGAGACATAAAATCAACACATCAAAATGTTACTGAAGACACATTTTTTATATAAAATGTCCCAAATTCAATGGTAGCAAACTACAAAAAGAAAACAGCGCCAATGCTAGCCCAACTCAGCCATCCTCAAGCGGCACTATCACTGTAACTTACCTGCAGGTGGGCATCTTCCTGGGATACTCCCTCCATCTGTACAAAAGAGGGTTCCAGGAATGGGGCAGGACAGGGAGAACAAGAGTGCTCGAGGAGAAGCCCAGAGCGGCTGCAGGACACAAAATCACTACGTGGGTGGGAGAGAGTCACACGGCACGGACATTTGGGAAGGAGGAAGGCCAAGAGGAGGAGCATGGATGGAGCTCTTGGTCCCAGACAGCGACGGTGGCAACAAGCACCTGGAATCGACACGACCTGACCTGGAACGAACCCCACGATGAAATCATCGGGGGAGCTTCCAGATCTCACTCTCAGAGATTCTGGTTCAATGGGCCTGAGGTCTGGAAGGGCAGCTGGGGACAGGTTAGGAGAGGACAGGGGCTGCTGCACACTTTACAGTTGTGACGGGCTCCAGGGTCAGGTACTTCCTAAAAGACCCCTGAAGCCAAAAGGAAATTAAATAATAAAATGTATTTGATGAGCTGAATGCAGTATCTGTAGAAGATGATTACACAGCATCACCTTAGTTCTATTTGAACAACAGCAATACAAACATTTGGCTCAAAACCAACGGCATCTTACCCGTCTGTTAAGGGCTGTCTTGCTACCGAGTTTAGTCATCTCTCCAAGGCTGTTTTGTGAAACTCTTCTGTCAGCATCTTCCTGTATCCCTTAAAGAATTTGTTGAGAGAGCACCATTTGTACCCAAATTCTGCTGTACATGATATTTCAAGAGAAGCGAGATACCAACAATATTTTTCAAGGTAAAAGGTGAGTCACCACAAAAGACTACATAACTACTTCAAACCCGAAGTACCTGAGGAACTGGATCTTTACCTGTAGTATCTGCGCACGGAATATCCCCATTTGTCGCTGAAGTTACTAGAAATTTTCTTGCATTGCTGAGTCCACGACTATTAAGGAAAACGGGTAAATGAACTATGTTGCGCATATAGTCATGTCCGTTTATGTTTGAGTCACGAAGCACACTATTGAGGTTCTGGTTAATTGCCTTTATAATAATATGTGGATCACTTGCAAAAATGGCAATGAATGGGCCTTTTGAAAACAGAACTCGGACCTGCGGTAGAAGAAGTGTGTATTTATGATACAAATTCCAAATTATCCAAGGTAACAAAAAGTCTCTTTCAAATCTGTGCTATCCTTTGGTGACTATATTTTTAAATACTATTTCTTGTTTTTATCAAAATATTGTTGCATATGAAAACAACTTTCATTGAAGTCTTAATGTGATTTTTCACCATCCGACAATTTTTCACCATCTGACAGTGATAAAAGCTCCAAAGAAAACAATTAATCCTGTCCTATTTTAAGATATTGATGGTCTACATAAAAGGAAAGATCAACATACGTGAGAAATACTTGTGAAAACACATGAGGTGCTGGGCACACTGGGCTCTCTCCACAGTTAGACACTGCTGCTTATAACACACTTCACAGAGAGCCACTGATGGGCCCTACATTAACAAACACCACAAAATCTGTGGGCTCCCCACTGTTATCTCTGATTGTAGCCATAACTCTCTGCGAAGGAATGCCGGAGTCACACTACGGACTTTGGAGCTATTCATTTTCTCACACAGCCATTAAGCCAAAATTTTTTATGTCTGTTTGTGGTGAAACACTGACTCTGGCTATGTTTCCACACTAAAACAAACAAACAAACAAACAAAACAACAACAAAAACCTGTTTTTACAAAAATAAAAGTACTATTCAAATTCCAATTGAGAAATTCACAAAGTCATTCAGCTGCTACGTATGTGACAGTCAGAAGTTTCAAGATGACCACGACATACAGTGTCCAGCATCTGGAGCACTTTGTCCTGCTCACAGGCATCTAGGCCGTCGATGATGACCACCAGCCTTGTCTGGTTCTGAGTGAAGCTGTCAATGGTCTTCGCCATCCTGGCCATCAATTCCACTTCACACTTAAGAACCTGCACGAAAGAAAGGCTAGAAGCACTGAAGATACGAGAAATTTAAGCACAGTTCTTAAACAGCCTGGTAGAAACTCATCTAACAGGAGGAAAAGAATCCCAGGTCCTCGCTGCCAGTGTGGTTCCACTGAAACTGCAGTGAGTGCTTCACTGTTCACCAAGTGACTTTACATAAATCAGAGCATTTCCCCCTTACAACGGACACTGTCATATCCACTTTAAAAGGACAAACTGGGTTGAGTGACTTACTTGCCAAGATCACATGCTCTGAAAGTCAAAAGGCTAGGCACTGAATGCAAATTCAAATGATTCACACTAAAGTTGGCTCCTGGATGAAAGGAAGGGGCTACAGTAGATATTGTACAAAGTCCCTGTTGGTTCTAAAAGTATGGTCCTAGTTTATTTGTTTTAATTTTTTATTTAGAAAAAAATGTTTTTAATCGGGGCACCTTGGGGGCTCAGTTGGTTGAGCATTCGACTTCGGCTCAAGTCACGATCTCACAGTTTGCGGGTTCGAGCCCTGCGTCGGGCTCTGTGCTGACAGCTCAGAGCTGGAGCCTGCTACGGATTCGGTGTCACCCCCCCCGCCCTCCCCCCCTCAAAAAATAAATAAATAAATAAATAAACAAATAACTTTTTTAAATTTATTTTTGAGAGCGAGGATGTGTGCAAGCACGTGAGCTGGGGAGGGGCAGAGAGAGAGGGGGACAGAGGATCCCAAGCTGTCTCTGCGCTGACAGCAAGAGCCCAGTGTGGGGCTTGAACTCATGAACCATGAGATCATGACCTGAGCTGAAGTCAGACGCTGACCCGCCTGAGCCACCCAGGCGCCCCCTATTCCATATGTGTAGTTGGCCCTGCTGGCCTCCTGTGCCAGGCTCCGGAGGGGCCTGTACCATCAGGCAGGAAACCGTTACTATCAGGCAGGTTACCTGAGGAGCCATCTCCTAACTCCTAGGAGTATCTCATAAAAGTCTGTTTTATAAAAACCTGTACTGTTTTAATTTTTTCCACTTTAAATGTACATTTCCACAGGGCAAATATGAAATAAAACTAAAAACAAACGCACCCTGTGACCCTTAGAGAGCCCACTCCCTAAAGCCCCTCCATCACGGTCATGGGAGCGCACTCACATTACAATTACCTTCTATGACTCGTGAGCGCTTACCTTCATGAATCCTTCACTTTTCAGTTTGTGCAGTTTGGAGGCAGCATTATGGAGGCGTTTCCTTTGAGAATTCAGGAGAGAGTCCAGCACCTGCCACCACGTACGACAGTTCAGCACGAGGGCCAACCCCACTATGGACGCAATAGATATGAGGACAGCATTCACCGTCAGATGTTTTGGGTCAACTCTGAAGATAGCCAGAAGAGTAATTCCAGCGATAATGCAGCCAAAGATAAACAGGAAGATGACAAAAGATGGGAGGCAACACGTTTTTTTCCATTTCTTTTTGCCTGTAAGACAAATGGGTTTTAACAATCATTTACACACCAAGTGCCTGGGAAGTCCTAACCACTACAGTCAGGGCATATGGATTTCTGATGTTCATTCGTGTTTTCACAGAAATGCACTGAACATCCTCAACCCCTACACACACACACAAAGACGGAGGAGGGAAGTCCTACCCTGTGTATCTTCAGTCTTGAACACTCGAAAGAGTCTGGTTGCCAAAAAGCCAAACTCTCTCTCACAAGCATCCGAGAGAGTCGCGATCATTTCAGCCATCGAGGTTTCTCCACCTACACTGGACAGCCTGTTGTAATCTGTAAACAAAAACCTTGGGGGGAAAAGAAAAATAAAATGTGACTCAGATATCTAAAGAAACAAATAATTTCCACATACATCATCTCTGTATCACTTACTCTACATTTTCTTAATGTCCCTTTTAAAACGCTGTGTTTAAAATTCTGAGGAGGGGGGCACTGGGGGCCTCAGTCAGTTAAGCGTCCAGCTTCAGCTCGGGTCATGATCTCGCGGTTCTTGAATTCGAGCCTGGCATCGAGTTCTGTGCTGACAGCTCAGAGCCTGGAGCCTGCTTTGGATTCTGTGTCTCCCTCTCTCTCTGCCCCTCCCCCATTCTCACTCCACTCTATTCCTCTCTCTCAAAAATAAAACATTTAAAAAAATTTTTAAGTAAAATAAAATAAAATTCTGAGGAGGGAAAAGGACTTGTAATTAGGTATCTTCCACTTCTAACAGCTTAAATACTTGTCCCAGGAAAAGGCAATAACCAAAGTTAAATGTAGCGGAGTCATAGGACTTTAATTCTCACTAAAAGTGGCAGGGTAACAAGAGGTAACAGAGCTCCGACAAAGCATCAGACGTCCGTCTCAATAGGTCTTGGGGACGCTGACTGAAAAGGACACAGCCAAAAGATCTGCACAAAGTGTGCTAAGCACCAACGAAAAGATCAGAATGGTGAGAGAATCCTATAGTTGTTAAGAATTAAACGCCATTTCAAAACTTAAGTTTTAGAATGTTTTATTTACAGCTTAAACGTTTACCAGGGATTTAGAAGTAAGTTGTAAAATATTCTTTTCACTGGTGTTCTGAAATAACTGAGTTATCTGTGTCCTGACCCTCTGGGTGGATATGATTTCTGCATCTGTTCCTTTCTCCTCTGCCATCCCTAAATTAAATGCCCATCTCAACACAGTGATAAGCAGTGCTTTCAAAATACAATCTGAGATCCACTGTACTATACTTGTGTGACCTTGGCTTATGCTATTTTAATTGTTCTGACTTAAAAAAAAAATACCACCTCATTAATTTAAAATATATTTTCTGTAAAAATATTTCCCCCAATTATTTCATTCTACTCTGTATGTTTTCTTAACTCTTTCATTTTACCTTTTCATTTATAAATCCTTCTAATACCTAATCATATATGCTAATCACACATAAGTTTTTGTCTTTATTTTTGTCTCTCATATTCATAGTTTTAATGTTTCATCTGGGTTGGCCTATTTATTTTTCCTCTTAAATTACACATTTCATCTTATAATAATTTTAAAATTCTTAATCATTTTGTATACATTTAACTATTTTGCTGATTTCTATTGGATTCCTCTGGCTTTCAATTCTGTACTTTTTTTTGTTTTTCACTTACCGTTCCTCTGGAGCCTTCTAGCTTTCCTTTATTCTCGACATACATGTTTTCCACCGTTTCTGAACTGTTTTCTCATACCTTTCCTATTTGATAGTAATAATTTTAGACAGGCAAGTCAATACATTTCCACAGGTGAGGAAAGAGCTGCTCAGAGAGCACGCTGTGTTGCTGAGGTTACATGCTAACGCACGGGGGTGCCAGGACCCATCGAGGTCCTGCGCTCTCTTCAGAGTGTTCCCACAGGATGGAAAAGGTGTCGTAAGAGGTAGGGGGGGTAGGTTTATGCTCAGATAAAATTTGGTAAATCAAAGTTAACCAGATATTTTTAGGAAAAGAGCCCTCCAATCCTTAATGTGCAAGAGGAAGGCACGACGTGCAGTGTTTCTGAAACCCACTCAACCAGGACATGCGGTTTTATTTCTCACGTAAAAAGTTCAAGAAACCAGTGTTTTTTGGAATGTACATTGAAAAATGAAGCTTCATCTTATTCAAAGCTACTTCCGTCACGGGACCGACGCACCTCACAGGTAAAGCTCTCGTGGTTTGCTCCGGCAGTTCAGGTGGGTTCACAAACATCAGCTTGAGGAGCAGCTCCAAGTATCCAATGTGTCTCGCCAACCTGGTGCTGAGGACCCAGGCCCAATTCCAACTCTCTCCTTCCCTCCGGCCACCAAAGTAAATGACAACTGAAAAGTAAACGATTAAAAAATTATTCAAAATGATCATTGCTCAAGCAGCCTCTTTTCTCAGACTGTCAAATATCAAGCGATGGGAGGTAGGCTGACATGACTTTCCCTGGTCCCGGGCTATTTTCTAACCTCCACAGAGGAGTCCTCAACTGAGTAACCAACATAGAGAAGGGATGTGGAAAACAGAAAGTAAACTAACTCCAACATGACATAAGAAACACAATCAGAAAGATAAGGCCTTAAATAGAAACGTTATCACTTAGTTCAGACTCAGATGTACATGATCTGGGGTTTATCACTTTTTTACACCACCAACTCCTCCAACAATGAATCTATTTCCTCTTTTACAACTGAAGGTATCCCCCAAGAACAGCACTAGATTTTATTTTTTTACTTTGTTTTTAGATAAAATAAAGATCACGGTCATGATCAAATGCCCAAGAGCATGCCAGTGACAGCTATGAGGACTTACCTTCAAAAAGACTTAAAAACACAGTAAATCATTAACATCTAAAAAAGCGAGTGTAACAAACTACAGCTCTGCTTTTATATTAACGAGCACCCCACAAGTGTTTACAGCTACTCCAGCCAGGGGGTGGACAATGTTCCTCTAGGCCAACTTAAAAAATAGCGAAAAGATCCATTTTCTCACTTAATTATGAGAATCACTTAGAGGAGGATATGGATAAATACTTAAGAACCACAGATAATATTTTATATTGTATGAATATAGATACATTTAAGAGATATAGACACTATTTTAAATAAAACAATGAGTCTTGACATTGTCTCTATTTTTGAAAAAATAAAAAGCAAAAACTTACTAAAAAATATATATAAGAGAGCCAAGAAGCTCAGTGATATTGCTATTCCAAGATTCAGGTCAACTGTAAAAGCAAAGAGCAAACCAAGCCCTCCACAGAGCAGCAAGGTCAGAAATACTATAAGCCAAGAAAACTGGAAAAGAGGTTCAATCTGTTGTCCTGCAAACGTCTTCATCTCATCTGAAAGAGAAAGAGAGAAGCCTTAGTCCTGCTTTAAGAAACACAACTTTGTTTCTCCAAGCCTTTACTTAAATTCTAGTTAACATACAGTGTAATATCCGCTTCAGATGTATTTTTTTTCCTCCAAGTTTTTTAAGAAATACAACTTCAAACTGAATTTGAAATGTTCACATTTTCAATATAAACATTTACTGGGCACTTACTAAGTCCCTGGGGCGCCGCTTAGCCATTGTAGCCAACGTTCTCTCCAGAGAAGCCCGCAGGCCTCCTTCCCCAGGAGTGCACTCACCCTCGAATCACCTGCTCTCCAGCTGCACACTGAGGGCGCCCAAATCCTTTCATATATTCCCATCTATCAAGATTTTGCTGATACTTATTTTTTGTGGTTTGTATTATACAAGCAACAAGGTATTGTTTCCACACCCCAAACTGAAAAACATTACTTTGCTATGTGTCTTCAAACTACACACCACGACCCTTCCTCTCTCCTCCTCTGCCCTTCTCCCTCCAATCACACTAGAGAATCACTGCTCTTCAAGGTGTGTGCTGAGCCCAAATGAGCCCCGAACAAGTCATTCCTTCCACAAAACCTGGTAAAAACTTTAGAGCAATACTGAAACCTGCCCTTGAGGAATGAGTAGGATTTTGCCAATCAAAAGGTGGGAGGAGGCGGAGGGGGAGGGGCTGTCTATGAAGCTCCTAACAGAGGGAGCAACTCAGGAAAAGTGTCTAGTCTGTTCTTGCAAGAGTCGACAGCCCTTGTGACTGTGCCTGCAGCACGGGGCACCCACGGGAGCCAGTGCTGGTGGGGAAGCCATGCGAACTGACAAGCTTAAGAAGGGGTCTGAATGGGACGATTATAAATACCACATGCAGGGGCGCCTAGCTACCAAGGGGCCTTAAGCATATTATAACACAAATGGATTTTGTTTTAGGAAGAGGAATCAAATGATCGTGTGCAGGATCAACTGGAGGGGAATAAAACATTCAATTTAGTAAACTGTGCAATGCACATACCCCTACGTGAAAATCTATTTTTGTTTACATGAGAAAAAAACACCAGAGGAAACCTCACTATATATACAGACTTTGTACAAACATGCCCTGTACCTTCTAGTTTCTTGAGTAAGAAGGATTTGCCACTTCCCCACTGCGCATAGAGCCCCACACAGATGGGCGGTTGCATGGTCGGCTCGCTGAGAATGTCTGCCAGGGCGCTGCTGTACAGATCGTAACCAAGCATGTCACCGTCTGTTTCAGTAGGAGACAAGTGCCCTGTAATTATAAACACACCATTTCCTCACATTAAAAAGAGACACCACCACTAGAAAGGAACATCAATTCTCATTCATCAATTGTTTAATTAGAAAAAAAAAGTCTTATGTTAGAAAAAAAGTCTTTAATTAGAAAAAAGTCTTATGTTAGAAAAAAAGTCTTTAATTAGAAAAAAAAAAGACCTGTGTAAAAATAGGGTCAAAGACTCTTAAATACTGCATTTCATTGAACTTAAGATACCTACCTGCTTATTGTAAGATCATCATTATCATGTACAACTAAGAAAGATAAATGTGCTGCCAATTATGACACAATGCTCTCTTATCCATCAATTGCAAGACACATTCCAATTTCAGAGATTTAAAATGTGGAACAATGTACATTTTTAAATCAATAAAATGATTAAAACATAAGCCAGTACATAGGAATAAATTTAGTACGTGTAATACCTACAGAAAGAAGCTATTAAATGTTACTGAAGTGGGGCACCTGGGTGGCTCAGTCGGTTAAGCGTCTGACTTTGGCTCAGGTCATGATCTCACAGTTTGTGGGTTCGAGCCCCACATCAGGCTCTGTGCTGACAGCTAGCTCAGAGCCTGGGGCCTGTCTTCAGATTCTGTATCTTTCTCTCTCTCTCACCCTTCCCTGCTTGTGCTGTCTCTCTCTGTCTCTCAAAAATAAATTAAAAAAAAAAATTAAAAAATAAATAAATAAATAAATAAATGTTACTGAAGTATACAGTAATCAGGGAAAAAGACACATCATGTGGCTCCTGGCAGAAAGGTTCAATGACTTCACGACAGCAATTCTCACCAAATTAATGTATCACTTTAAGACAATTCCAATCCAAATCCACGGGAATTTTTGAAAAACTGAAAAGCCATAAGAACACCTAAGTATAGCTAAGAAAAAATATTAAAAGATCTACCAGAAAAAGAGTAGCTGTTTCTGGAGAAGAATAAAAAATATACTACAAAGCTCTGACAATTAAAGCATCGGAGAGCTAGTACAAGACCTAAGTGACATTTCAAACCCATGGACGAGGGAGGAAGTAGTAAGTGATGCTGGGAGAGGCGACCCATCTGTTTCTAAAAATATAAAATGAAACCTCCGTGCATCTCATACCTTACAAAAGTAAGTTTTTGAAACATTAAAAAATTAAATGCAAAAAGTAAAACCATAAAAATGCTAGAAGAAAATATAGGGTAAAAATGTTTTAAATCTGTGCGTGGAAAAGGCCTTTCTCAATATAATACTAAGGCCAGAACTGCAGGAAAAGACTGACAAATATACTACAAAGTGTAACTTTTAGATGAGGAATAACAACCCCATCACTATAAACAAAGAAGTTGGGAGAGGGGTGCAGCATATAGGATGGACCCAGGATCAATATCCCTAACATATAAAGACACTTAAAATCAATTTTTAAAAAATATCAAAAACTCAAGAGAAAAGTGGGCAAAGGATAAAAGAGGAAAATGGCAAAATTACAAATAGCCTATAGACATAAGAAAAGATCTCAATCTCACTAATAATTTTATAATGCAAATTAAAGGAGATTTTTTTTTTCTCTTATTGATCTGATTAGCAAAGATTAAGGAGGTTGGAGAGATCTAGTGTTCACAAGGTTATGGGGAACTGCACTACATGGCCTGAGGCAGAAGAAATTGTTACAACCATATGGAAAGTCTACCAACACTGTGAACGTCCAATGACTTGCCAATTCTACTTTGGGCATTTACTCTAAGAAAATAATCCTAAAGGGGTGCCTGGGTGGCTCAGTCAGTTAAGCGTCTGACTTCGGTTCAGGTCATGATCTTGCAATTCGTGGGTTCAAGCCCTGCATTGGGCTCTGTGCTGACAGCTCAATGCCTGGAGTCTGCTTCGAAATCTGTGTCTCCTTCTGTCTCTGCCCCTCCCCCGCTCACACTCTGTCTGTCTCTGTCTCTCAGAAATGAATAAACATTATTTCATGCTAAGTGAAAGCTAATAAATGCTATTTCATGCTAAGTGAAATAAGTCAGGCAGAGAAGGACAGATACCATATGTTTTCACTCATAAGTGTAACAGGAGAAACTTAGCAGAGGACCGTGGGGGAGGGGAAGGGGGAAAAATAGTTGGGGAGAGGGAGGGAAGTAAACCATGAGAGACTCTTGAACACTGAGAACAAACTGAGGGCTGATGGGGAAGGGGGAGAGGGGGAGGAGGGTGATGGGCATGGAGGACGGCACTTGTCGGGATGAGCACTGGGTGTTACATGGAAACCAACTTGACAATAAACTATAGAAGAAAAAAAAAATTTTTTTAAATAATCCTAAAAATAAAAGTTAATGGATATCTGTAGAAAGATGTTTACTGTAGCTTTTAATACATATATGCTAGCTTTTAAACATACTTCATTATTTAAAACTTTTATAATATGGTATAACCCGATTATTACTGTTTTAAGGCTGTATATATAGTATAAAACATTTTTAGAAATGTATAGAAAATCCTGTTAAGTCATTCAGTTATGAATTAAGAGATAGGGGACAATGGGAAATTTATACTTTCTACTATATTTGTGGTGTTTTTATTCTTAAAATTTAATGAGTGTGCATTATTATAATTAGAAAAAATATTTTAGGGGCACCTGGGTGGCTTAGTCGGTTAAGCGTCCGACTTTGGCTCAGGTCATGATCTCATGGTTCATGAGTTTGAGCCCCATGTTGGGCTCTGTGCTGACAGCTCAGAGCCTGGAGCCTGCTTCAGATTCTGTGTCTACCTCTCTCTCTCTGCCCCTCCCTGCTTGTGCTCTGTCTCTCTTTCTCTCAAAAATAAACAACAATATTTAAAAAAAAATATTTTAAAATACAAGAACTCATAATACAATAGAATCATACTTAAACTATATAATATCTAAGTAAGAAGCTCAACTGGAAGGTGGTGGGAGTCTATCTCCTGTTGGTTTCTGAGACTGCTGGTTTCTCTTAATTCTAGTAGAAAATTGTCCCATATTTCAAAACACCACATATGAATGATTATATTATATGCGCATGTACATTCTTTTCAATCAAAAACTATTTTAGTACAATATTCAAAGCATTATGCTAGATGTTACAGAGGACGTAAAGATAAGAAGAGATAGTCCCTATCCTGAAGAACTTGGAACCTGAAGGGAGAAAATTCTAATAAAATAAAAGGCCATGTATAATAAGTATTAAAAAAGGAAACATAAAAATGCTTAAGTATTGAAACCAGGCAAAACTTTGTCCAGCTAGGCAGGTCAGTTAAAACATCACTGAGAAGGGGACCAGTGACAAGAGTCTTGGAGGGAGAAGACTGACGAGTAAGGGACATTCCTGGGAATGGGGAAGGCAGACCTGTGGCGGCAAAACACGAGCAAACATGGGGAACTCTAAGTGCTCAGGCCGCACAGAAAACAGGGCATGTTTTGATAAAAGCACAAAGTACGCCTGGGAGAATCACAGGGGGAAGACTTTTAGAAACGCAGGCTAGATTTTCAGAGGGCTTACACGCTGACTGATGACCCCAGATGTACCCGATGCAGATGCTGCAGGACAAGGCACGAGAGCTTTGGGCAGGAAGGAGTATTTTTCCACAGCAATTAAATAATAGCTTCCTCAACTCTCATAATCTCCAGTGAAGTGATAAATGCACAACTGCCATGAGCCCCTTCACTTTCACAGAACATTCATTTTTTTCAAAGCTCAGGCAGGAACAAAACCCAGTACTTACTGGCTCCGAATATTTGAGTTAAAATACTTTTTTGATGGCTGCAGTCAATGTTGTAGGGAGTCTCGCCTGCTTTGTTGGGTCTATAAAGTAACCTTCCGTCTTTGGGATTTCTCAAAAGAAGTTCTGCCAGTTTCCGACTCCTCCCACGAATAGCAATATGCAAAGGCGTGTCTCCTTTCTGTAAAATAGGCAGGAAATTTGAACTTTCATGTGTTTTACATATAATACATACAGAGTAACAATTTTCACGTTCTGTAAAATAATGAAAAATGTGAACTCCTCGCATGGTTCATATGGAGTGAATAATCTGAATTTTTATCTCTCTCTTCTCTGTAATTTCCTTCTCTAGTTCCTTACCTAGCTCTTCTTGGGTGTTCTTTCTCCCACAGCCCCGTAGAATGAGGTCATTCTTCTCCCCTCCCCTCAACTCACTGAGAGAGGAGAAGCAACAGGCTTTCTCTTTGCGGATCCACTTCTATCCTTCATCCAAATATTTATTTGTCCACAATGTCCTTTACTTTCCTCAATTAGTTTATTTTCTATTGAACAACTTTCTTCTGCATTTGTCTAGAAAGCTTCACAATCTAAACGGATACCCATCTAACGTGAGTGATCTCATCCGCTCCAACGCCCTTTTGCCAACAAGCCTCCATCATGTTAAGCCCTGAGCTCTGTCCTGCAGTTCTCTCCCTTGGGGCCCTATCATACTCTATGTGCCCTTCTCTGGCCAGTACAACCTCTCCTGCTCTCCTCCCTACATCAACCCATCAACCTACCTTCTCCCCGTATTAGAATCTCCAATCACATTAGTAGTCACATCCAACACTCATGAAATCGTGTAAAAACAAAACAAAAACAAAACAAAACAACAAGCCTTAGGTCTACAATGTGTTCTCCCACTTTTTACGTCACAAACACCTTCTCTTGAAGACATTGATCCCAACAGTTAACAAATTACATTCTCAGTTCTCATCCACCCTGCTCTCTCTAGAAACACTAAGTGAAAATGACCTGTAGTCATTCTTCCTATAGTGGCTATGGCACAACCTTATCTTGATTGTGACTTTCTTCTTCTGCTTTGGGTCTTTTTCTTCCATTTCTAGATTCTCTTTCTACATCCTAAACACATGGCACAATAACTATGTATTGAGCTCACTCTATGTAAGTAAGACACCATACTGGGTACTCGGAGGATATAAAGATGAAGACAAAACAGTTCCTGATCTTAAACAGCTGGCAACATAATAGGAAAAACTAGATAAATGTCCAAATTCTAAAACTAAGTAGGATGTGACACATGCCGTAAGTAAAGTTTTGACCTCAGCTTTCATCTTACTTCCCACTGATGACCTTAGTCACACCCATGCAATTCTTTTCTCTTGGTAACTAACTGCCAAATTCTGACCACTAGCCTTGATTTCTTGCCCAAATTCTAGTCTCATACTTCCCAAAGCCTACGGGTCACGGCCTCCTGAATGTCTTATCAGCCCTCAAACCAAACACATCTACACCAGATTTCATCATTTTATTTCCCCACCTGAACCCCATTTCTTATTCCCAAATCTGTAAGAAGGTAGAAATATCATCTGTGCCATTTCTGCCAGACACAAGGTTTCTGAAAATGCAGGGAAGATGTTAACATACTCAGCCAATGTGCAGAAGAAAAACTTGAGATCTGTGATAGGCTAGGTGAAAATAGCATTAATCTTCGTTCTTAACGTATCTTTATGAAATCCTCTACGAAGAGCCAGGATCAAGACTTTTACAGGTTTGTATTCCAAATTCTAGCACACCACCACCTTACCCGTCCTCAGGAAGTATCATGTGTGCCTGTCAGCAAGTATGTGCCAACTCGAGGCAGGGCAATACACAAGAGGATACCGAAACAGAGCGCTTCAGGAAACCTAACAAGTATGTGACAAATCTTTGTAAATGGCACGTTACAGAATTAATGAGGCCACGTGGAATCTTATAGGGCACTTAGTCCAGTGGGTTCCTTATTGCAAATTAGGGGATCAGGGCCAGAAACAAGTCAACAGGCAATACAGGAAGTTTTCTGTAAAACCTAAATATATTCAATTTCAAAATCTCTTCTTTGACTTTCTGTCATTCCCAATTTTCAATATTGAAGTTTCCGTTCTTTTATAGGACATTAATAAATGTGGTAATGATGGGTGGGAAGATTTTTTGTTATATTTTTCCTTAAACGATGGTGTTTGTTGATAAAATAAAAAGCAAATACATATTGATTCTGTGGGTTTTTTTGTTTAACTGTCTCATAAATAATAGAAGATAAACTTCCATCTATTATGGATTAGGAGAGCCCAAATCATATCATACACTTAGATGAAAAAATTTATAATATTTCTTACTTTGTACAGAACTCAATTCAAATTCACTCCTTTTAGGGAGGAAATCAACTGAAGTAGAAAAGAATTCCATTTAAAGGAAAACAAACTCACACTGGGAATCAATTCTGTATGAAGTATAAGCAATTTCAAGTTAAATTTACTATGGGGGTACTTGGTGGGGGCACCTGGGTGGCTCAGTGGGTTAAGTGCCCGACTTCAGCTCAGGTCCTGATCTCACAGCTCAGTGCTGACAGCTCAGAGCCTGGAGCCTACTTTGGATTCTGTGTCTCCCTCTCTCTTTGTCACTCCCCTGCTCGCACTCTGTCTGTCTCTCAAAAATGAATAAAGATGTAAAAAAACAAAACTATGGGGGCACCTGGATTGTTTAGTCAGTTAAGTGTCCCGACTCTTGATTTCAGCTCGGATCATGATCTCACGGTTTGTGGGATCGAGCCTTGCGTCGGGCTCTGTGCTGACAGCGTGGAGCCTACTTGGGATTCTCTTCCTCCCTCTCTCTCTGCCTCTCGCTCTCTCAAAACAAATAAATACACTTTAAAAAATAGGAACCTTTCTCAAAAAAAATTATGGTGGGGACACAGCAGCACATTTTACCTCCTGTTAGTGGACATAAATGCTAGCCTGCTCTGAGTCTATCTTCTCCAGCCCCTTAGATTCTTTCCTCCTGTCTATCTGCAACCAGCCTCTCAGCTGATCACGTCCTCCTCGGAGGGTGGTGGATGGCAGCGCACCGTAACTGGCACGAGCAACAGAAGGAAACTCTGAAGAAGCCTCTTTAGCAGCACGCTGAGCCCGTCCACTCCTCAGCATGCCATCAGATGGCAGCACGCCATCAGCCAAGAAGAGATCGCAGCGCCAAAACCGCACACAGATAGCCCTAGCAAGTGATCTCTCTCCACGACACCAGCCCGCCCATAAGTCCAGCAAATATACAGGTCAGTCTACCAACAGCATTCCAGAAAGTGTTTTCTGTGCACAGATGTTTTACCTTATCTACGGCCGACACTTTAGCTCCTTTATCCAGCAGCAGCTCCACCACTTCAATATTTCTCATCTTGGTAGCCTTTATAAGTGGTGTCTCACCATCCTGCAGGTACAGATAAGAAGGTCTGCCAGATTAACAGCGTTACTCCTAAATGGTTAAAGTCACGTGAATGCACGTGTCAGAATTCAAGTATCTGACTGTGGTACCAGTCTATATTGAAAATGCCCTCAAAATAACACAGCCATAAAAACTAGCAAGAAAGCCGCTTTTCCTTTCACAACCAATCATTTGTATCAAAATCATCTGGTGTCACTCAGCCGAGAATGGGATATGGCCCAGTGACCTGTCAGCCATTTCTGGCGACAGTCCCCTGCCCCTCACTGATGTGGCCATAGCCCAGGCTCCGCCATGGACATCTGGGTCAGCGCCTCCAGAGACTACGTCCCATTCTCACCATCTTCCCACCAACTAACCCACAGCTCAGCCAGTGTCCAGGCCGGCCAGTGTCTAGATTTTCCAGAAATCTTTACCAGCGTCACTTCAGTTCTCTGTGCACCTAAGGACCTGTGTATAAAGGGGATAACAATTTGATACAAGCAGCATGCTCCCAAAAACCTCAAAAAAGTTCATAATTTTTTCAAGATCGAATTAAGGGAAATAAGAAGAGACCATACATAGCTCAGTGCTGAATTAGGAAAGGCAGAAACTTGGTCAGACCCACAGATGGTCACCGTGGCTGTACATAGGTACAAAAATGATTATCAAGGAGCCACCCACAAATCAAAAAGTAATCCAGGAAACTTTCTGCTCTAGGGCACTGAAGTTACCATCATTAGTATAGAAAGAAGCTGCTCCCAGTCCGTAGCAGATAAAATAGAAGTATCATATGGGCAACTCCACAAGTTTGTTTATTCATTAGGAATTCCTGCCACTTCAATCCAGAATTCCAAATATATTTTCCCCATGGAAAACTATCACACATAAAGCCAAATACAGTTGCCAAAGTTTTATATTTTTTATAAAGTTTTATATTTTTCACATGATTTGATTAAAATAGACTAAAGCAACTGGTTTGGGGAACCAAGAACCACCCACCTTGGTCTTTCAAAAGGAAATGTGGTCTGCATTCCAAACAAGAGCATAAAAGAATTCTGAGGAAATGACCTGTCTACAATTTATGAATAGCTGAGATTGTATTTTCAGGAAGTATTTAATTAAAAAGTAACAAATTACACACTATATTTTCCTGTGAATACACAACTTCTGAAAAGATACAAAATTACTGCCCGATTTGATATAGATTCTTGCCAGTAAAATCAGTATAATTCTAACATCAAACACCAATGAGTGAAAGAAATCAGCAGCACTGAAATTCCACACTGGGTCTTGCTAAGAGAACAGAAATGTCCTTGATACCTTTGTGCAGATTTCGGTGTCAGGATTGCACTGTAAGATATCTCTCACCATCGTCGCATTTCCTTTCTCTACAGCCCAATACAGGGCAGTTTTGTTGTCCTACAGAATAGATAAAAATAAACAATCACTTCATATAAGATACAATATTAGGAAACTGCTACTTGTAAACGTAAAACATCATTTTTAACATTTCTGCCACAAAGCATTAATAGACCTTACCAACAAACTGGAAAGAATTTCAACCCTTATCAATTCAGCAGCTAAGGAGTAGTCTTTCACTTGTTCGTTTTCTTGAATTTTCTCATCCTATTATTCCACTATCCTTGCCTGAAATACCAGTCTTCCTTTTCTCTACCTATCTAAATCCAACCGATCTTTCAAACTTTACTCAAATTCTACTTTCTCTCAAAAGCCTTAATGCCCTCTTCCCCTACCTCAAGACTCTTACACTTGAACCTTCCATTAGGCAATCAATCATTTACCATCTTCTACCAAAAGGCATCACTTTATATGTTTATGTAAAAACACAAAAATGTGAATGAAACAAAGTGAAACCTCCCTAACTAAATACGATGGTTCTTACAGACAAGGATTTCACGTTAAGTCCCTCATATCATCTGGCATAATATTTACTAGTTTGATTTAAAAGTGGAGGGGCACCTGGGTGGCTCAGTCAGTTAAGGATCTGACCTCAGCTCAGGTCATGATCTCACAGTTCGTTGGTTTGTTGCCCATGCAGGGCTCTGTGCTGACAGCTGAGAGCCTGGCGCCTGTTTCAGATTCTGTGTCTCCCTCTCTCTCTCTCCCTCCCTCCCCCACTTGTGCTCTGTCTGTCAAAAATAAATAAAAGTTAAAAAAATTTTAATGGATTTGGGGGCACCTGGGTGGCTCAGTGGGTTAAGCATCCAACTCTTGATTTTGGCTCAGGCCAGGATCTCACAATTCAAGAGATCAAGCTCCATGTCGGGCTCTGCATTGACAACGCGGAGCCTGCTTGGGATCCTCTCACTCTCTCTCTCTCAAAATAAATAAGTAAACATTTTTTTAATGGATTTGGATACAAGATAAATACAAGGAAAAAGTGAGCAGAAATGCAGAGTGTCCAACAACAAAATGGGTTAAGTACAGATTTTTTTAACCTAAAGCTCTTAAACTATTGGATAAATTCACAACCTTAGGAGAGCTTTTACCTAATATTAGTAATCTTTGTAGCTCTGTGAGCTATGGTTTAAGCAAAGTCCACAGGCACTATCAAGCGGTCATAGGAAAGGCAAACAGAACAGGGAAGAAGGAGTAGAAAGACAGAACAGCAAGAATGGAAGAACAACACATGGATGAAAAAGACAGAACAGAGGGAAAATACTAAAGGGAATAAATAAATTGCATGCATTCAAGGTCCCAGCAAGTGTCTTAGTATCATAAACTACTAATTTCCAGGACTGAATATATTTATACATGAATAAAAGTGGCATGTTTGAAAAATATGAGCTTCTAACATGCTCTAATGTCATCTAATATGACATTAATAGAGAAATTCTATAAAAATGGCAGTGAAACTTAATATAGGCATCCATTAAATATATTAGGGTCTAGATGTTTATAGAAAAATTAGAAGAATGACATTATGATCAGTCAACATGTACAACTAATTATGCTCAGAGATCACAGCAGCAGAAATAAAACACACACCTGTCCTCTGATGTCTATATCAGCATATTTCTGGAGAAGTGCTCGAACAATTTCCACATGACCACCTCTGACAGCGCCAATCAACACAGTATCCCCACTCTAAAAAGTAAAAAAAAAAAAAAAAAGGTAAACTGACAAGAAGAACAAATAAACACTGTTTTGAAGTTAAGGTTAATCATATACTAGTAGATATTTGTCCAAAAATGTCTTGAATAAAAGAGTAACTCAAAATAAGAGAAAAATTTTAGTTAACTAATATTAATACCTAACATTAAGAGCCCGTAGAGTAAGAGACAAGTTATATTTCAAAATGAGGACTCTGAAATTTCCAGACAAAAGTTTAGAAAGACAAGTCACCCAGAACAATAAGCCCCTATCTTTGAAGAAGACCTCCCACTATGAATGTAAATTAAATAAAATGACACCATAGCTGTCAATGAATCAAATGAGCATTTAGAAATGACATAATACAAAACCGCTGGCATAATTCTATATGACAAAAGACATCGATTTTAAAAAAGGGATTTGCAGGGCTAGAGCCATCAGTGGGTCTATAACCAACCACATTTAATTAAGGGAGGTTCCCAGACCAGTATCTGTACTCTAGGCAATTTGGCATTAGAGGCTAACAGTGTATAAGACTGACTCATTCCCCATGGTGAGGATTAGATGAAGTTCATTACCTCATAAAGACACCTCTTTGCCCTGAAATTATATTCACTAAGCAACAATCATTATTAATTATATGCTCCTACTATTTCAAATGTAAAATGGCTATTTTGGCAATGGACAGATTTTTTTTTTTTACTGTAAATTACATATCAGTTGCAGGGATTTGAGTTGGGTGCATCCATGGGCTGTGGCGCATCTCAGTCCTTAGTGGGCCTCAATGGGCTATATAAATCAAGATGAAGGTCCTAAAGGATTACTGAATTTAGCACCCTGTGTAGTAGTATCTTTATTACATTAAAAGCAGAAACAAACCCAAGGCAAACCAACTTTAGTTGAGAATGTTAGCATTAATATGGTTTCAGACTAGTAACTTAATAAACGTTATAGATATTTCATTGCTTACTCTGTGCCATGCACCATTCTAGGTACTGGGAAACAAGACAGACAAGGTCCCAGCTCTAGAACTGACAGGCTAGAGGAGACAAAAAGACAACAGACAATACACACAAACAACAACAACAAAAATCAGACAAATACCATGTAAATAAAATAATAGCAATGTGATAGAAAGTGACTGGACAGCTACTTTGGATTGGGTCACTGGAGAAGATCTTTCTGAGGAACTCGTATTTAAGCCGAGGTCAGAATGACGAGGAGGAGACAGCTATACAGCGATCTTAAAGATCAGATTTCCAACAGAGCACAGCTGGTGCAGAGGTCCCAAAGCAGCAACAAGATCATGCATTCAAGAAAGGGAAGAAAGTTAATATGGCTGCAACCTATGAAAACAGGGGTTAAAGAGTGGCAGAGTGAGGACAAACAGTTAGACAAGGACAATGTCTTGCAGTGTTTACAAACCGAAGGAGTAACGTTTATACTAAGTGCAAGAGAAGCTGTGCATGACTTTAAATAAAGGAGTTCATGTGAGATTTATTGCTTTAGAGGTCCCTCTGAGAAGAGCACGGAGAATAAATTAGAGACAAAAGAGAACCCAGTTAAGGCGCTATTGCTGTAACAAGGGAAGATGGTGGCAGGGCTAAGGAGGCCGTCATGGAAATGAAGGGAAGCAGACAGATACAGGATGCGCTCTGAAGGTGGAGCCAATGGGACCTGCTGAAGAATTAGATGTGGTAGGTGAGGAAGGAAACCAAGGTCAATGTGTAGAAGTTGGGGCTTTAACAACAGGGGGAATGGTGACACCATTTACTGAGTTGGAGAAGACTGGAGGAAGAGCACGGTTGGGAAGAACCAGACAAGTCATCTGCTTTGCTGTAAGTTGTAGAAGCCCGTCAGACATTCAGGCAGAGAGGTCACGCAGACTTGGATATACAAGTGTAGAGTTCCGAGAAGGGGTTAGAGCAAGAGAGACACAATTCTGAAAACTCCAGGTATGAAGGTGGTACCTGAACATTTGGGAAAGTGACTAACACCAGCCACAAACAACACGACAGTAACATACATCAAGGACAGTTACAGTACATATGATATTTTCAGTAACAATATTTATTTGACAAAGATTAAAAAGAACACCTTTCACAAAGATTGAATTGTTCTTTACTTCTCAGTTCCAAAGGTAGAAATAAAATTTATCTTAAGACAAATGTATGACACACATGAAGAACCCTGAAAGGTGTGAGAAGCTAAGGTAATCTTCCATCATGTTACACCAGACAACCCATCTGAGATAGGTAACCTACCCTATCAGGTATGTTCACGTATGTTCCAGCATCGAGCAGATCCTGTACAATCTCCGTATGACCCTCCTTTGATGCAATCATCAAAGCTGTATTTCCATCCTTATCTGTTAAGTTTACATTTGGATTCCTTTTCAAAATTTCTTTTACTGACTGCGTATAGCCTCCTTTTACTGCCACAATCAGTGCAGTCATTGAATTCTAAAACAAAATAAAAACAAGCCCAGACATCAGTACCTTCTAGAAAACCTATGATTTATGCCATAATCATAAAACTGGTATTTTCAAAAAGGTAGTCTGTTATTAACAGTTATTTCTGATAATAAAATGCCAATATAAATAACCAATCGCATACCAAAACTGGTCAAGAAGCATATTTTCTGTTTTTGAAGATACATTAATTCTCTTGAGTCAAGAGGACTGTTAGGACATTCAGTTTTTCAAATGATAATTTGACATTGGATTTGCTGACAATGAACAGACCTTCTCACTATGTAATGAGATGAGATGGGATGATTCAAAATTAAGTACATTCTAAATTAAATCATCTAAAATAAGGTTAATTGGGCTTCAAACAAAGAATTGTTATAATAAAACCTATAGGAAAAGCTGAAGTGAAATTCATTGAAAACAATGAACTAATAGCTGCAGGATAGTTCAATAAAGTATAATACATTCTCCTTTCACAGTGATCTAGAAACCACATTTTCAAAAATGGCCTTATTTTTAGTGGTTCTTTTAAAAGCTGCATGTATAATTTATAACAACACATCACCTAACAGAAGAAACTGGCCCATTACCAAAGGTATTAAAATTGTTTCTTGAGAAATTGATCTATATTGAGATGTCATATAATTTCCCTATAGAAATATTTCAGTTATTAGATCAGCCCCTAAAACTAAGTCATAATTCTTTCACATATTAAAATAATATAGCCTTTTTAAAATTCTTGAAGAGTCAAAAATCATAGAAATATGAAGAAAAATCATCCACTTGATAAACTGTGCAGAAAAAAGGAAAGTGAAAGATATAAATTTCATATAAGAATCATGCTCTTTCTCGACACAGCACTAAAAATATTATATATTCCTTAAAGGTCAGCAATTAGTAGCATCTGCCAATACGGAAAACAGGAGGAACTGGTTGATATCATGTCAAGAAGTCAAGTGCGATGTAGAATTCACTTTTATTACACTGCAGCCAGAGATTTGGTGATAGGTCTCCTCAGAATACTCTGTGATCCATCTCACATAATACTTAATTTTGCAAATAATAGTCTGTATTAATCATTTCTTGAGCATAAATACCATTTCCTTTAACTATATTCTCACAAGTTCAAGGGAAAAGAAATTTTTCAGCCTCTCCAGTATCTCCAGCACACTTGGCACAGGGCTGCGTACACGGCGGGCGCTCAATAAGGAATTAATAACTGCTATTCGGTATAATGTATTGAACCAGCTTTTAAGCTTTCTAGGTTTTGACCATCAATTTCTGACATTTCTAAATCTACTAGGGAAGGAAAACAAGTCACAACTCAAAATATCCAAAAACTTACAATATTATTTTAAATTTTTAAGGAAAAGGTATTTTAACAGAACATAACTTTTTTCCTCAATTAATAGTATTTCAAACTATTTGATTTAAAGAATATTTCAATATGAATTCAATCAAGAGTAAGATTACTGGAAGATGTTCTTTATAGTTCTAGCCTCCCCAAATTTACATGCATTAGCAATACTTCCTTAAAAGCATATATTTATAGCACATAACATCTACAATGGATTTGTCAGGATAATAGAAAGAAAATGCTTGTTTTTCTAAGTATCATTTAAGAACTGTAGGGAAAATGTTCTAGGCATATACTAAGGAAAAATATTCTCCCCCTTCAAACTAAGAACACATCTATCTCTATTACCAGGGACTAAACAGAAAAGATACTTACAGCTCCTTCTTGATCAACATCAGCTCCCATGGCCAATAAATGTTTCACACATTCTAAATGACCCTTCCGTGCGGCCCAGACCAGAGGGGTAGTTCCATACTAAAAACAATAAAAATAATAAATTTAAAATTATTATCAGATCTGTAGTAAATGAAACAAATTCTCAACATGAATTTTGATAAAACTCGTAATTTGATTATTCTTAAGTTACTGTTGTTTATACAAATTATAGTTTTAATCCTAGATAAATCCTATTTTCCCCACGTTCTCTCTCCTGAAGAGATGATTAACCACTTTAAGAAATTTCTTTTACCCAACTTAAACTTTTATAATTAGTGACAATTTTTTCCATCATAATGTCATACAGCCACTAATTTTCAACAAGCTTTCATTGCTTCCTGTACCTTGTGAAATACAATTTTAAGTTCAAAAGTATGACTACAGGCAAAAATAGTAACAACCAAATGACAAATAATTCTAAGTACTTCTGAAGCCCTGAGAAGTTTATTACAGGCTCAAAGTCACAAAGCTACTAAGAGTTGGAGTAAGACCCATGACCCAAACAAGCCTGGCTTCAGTCCGTGCTCTTAACCACCACTCCCAAATCAGCCTCTGAACTTGATAAAATAAACTCCAGCCTAGAAACTGCATTTAAAGGCACCTTCTGCTGGAATGTGATTCAAAAGACATCAGAGAATATATATTATGCATAAAAGCAAAGCCGTATCTTTGGGGAGTCTGCCAATCTAGAGCCACATGAATACCCACATGATCTCTAACTACAGGGGAAAACTACCAGGGATTGAAATAAACATGTAATAAATGCCTACTTTCTAGATCAGCTCCCGTCCAAAACTTTCTGTGTTGATAGAAATGCTCTATAATTCTGCACTGGCCAATACAGTAGCCACTAGTCTCACAGGGCTATTGAGCCTTGAAATGTAGCAAATATGATTGAGGAACTTTGTTTTTATATCTTCTGTGTTTAGTACATATACAGGGCACTGCACAGAGTAGGTAATAAACATTTTCTCAAAATGGTAGAGTGACAGACTAGGTAGCATAATACATGATTCTGAAGGGGCCTTGAGTGCCAGGTCATATAAAGCATTTTTCAGTAAGCCAGAAGGAGAAATTAAAGCTTTCACCATCATATTAAAGGATTAATCAGAAAACATCAACGGATAGAACCAGACATCTCACTTTGGACATACAATAAAACCTCGCTAATCTGAATTAGAAGACAGCCGATCTGAATTAACAAAACGTCCCAAATACAAGATTTAAAAAAACCTCTTTTAATGTTTATTTTTGAGAGAGAGAGAGAGAGAGACAGAGTGCACAAGCGGGGTGAGGGGCAGAGAGAGAGGGAGACACAGAATCCAAAGCAGTCTCCAGGATCTGGGCTGTCAGCATAGAGCCCAACACGGGGCTTGAACCCACAATTCATGAGATCATGACCTGAGCCGAAGTCAGACGCTTAACCAAGCCACCCAGGCACCCCCCCCGAAATACAAGATTTTTAGGTGCCATGTTACAAGTATTTGCAATAGTCTCTTTCCAGTCCTTGTTAAGCTATTATTTTAGGTCATTCTTTTTAAAAACTGAGCACGACCTGCATAAAGTGTATAAAACACATCAATCTTAAATTGCACTAGTTGATGATTTTTTTACATACGTGTGCACCCAAACAAGCACCATGCAGATTAAGGACAATTTCCAACATTCCCCTCAGGTTAAGGAATACTATTTGACTTAAATTTATGCTCAAATACATTCCAATGATCAAAAACATCTGATTAATACTATTTGCCTATATTTCACTGAATTGTTAATTTGAAAAGACTTTAGTTACCCACATTGTATCAAGTTCTAATTAAATAAATACCTGTTAAATGTTTGGGATGACTATTAAGGATTTTAAAAATGAATAGAACAAAATTCTGGGAAGCTTTCTGAAGTGGACGGCAAATGAGCAGAGTGTGAAGGATGAACAGAAGTAAAGCAGACGAGGAGGAGAGGGCTCCCCATGCTCAAAGTGCACACGCAAAGTCATGGAAGGGCTAAAAACAGGTGTATTCAGGCACCTCCAGCCTTTGACGTGCAGCAGGCAAGGTAGTTGTAGAGGTCAGATGGCACGGGACAGGGCAGACAGCGAGCCAAGGCCTATCTTCACACATCACACCAGGGATTGTTGTCCTCAGCATTTTAAGCGTGAGAGAGAGAAAAAACTAAACCTGACTTTTAGAAAGGTCACTCTGGCAACAACACAGAAAGAAGACAGAACTGAAGGCAGGAATAAGAGTTACAACAGGAAATCTCAAATAATGAAAACAGGGAATCATCCCTATCTATTTTCCAGAGAATGATGAATGTGATGTAAAAAACTAACAGTGGAGGGACACTCAGAAGGCAGCATGTATAAGGGATCCGCCTGTGACATTCTCTCTATATATAAAACACATTCATACACACAAAGGGAAGATCCATCAGCGCAGTCTCATGAGATCATATGAAAAAACCTGAATTCTGACCTACCGCGTGGACGTAACATAGACTGGAACCTGGAAAGATCTTGCTGACCCACCTTATCAGAGCAGTTGACTTTAGCACCATTCTGCAGTAAAAGATGCACTATATCTGCATGGCCTCTCCCTGCTGCCCAGATAATGGGGTAAACACTGTACTGCTGGGAGACAGGTAGGTGGGGATGTAGGAAGGCAGAGAAAAAGATGAGGAGGGAAGGGACAAGGGAGGGAGGGAAAGAAAAGTCTTTTAGGTGGATATTTACAACACACATTTGCTAAGCAAAGTAAATAACAAAGGGAGTAATACAAAGTAATAATTTAAAAAACTCAAGTTACAGACCATTCTCTACTTAAAAAAATATAATAGTCGTAAGACATAATCATCAAGTAAAATGCACTCAACCTTAAATACATATATATTATGAACATATTTATTTTTACAGGTTAATACATTTAATGTGATTTTTCTAGCCAACAGGCAAGACTAATAAGAAAAATGTGAAACTGTTCTTACATAATCCTTCCATTAACTTGAATAAGTTTCTCTTTTCTTCAGCTTTATTCAGGTATAACTGACAAATATAATCACAAGATATTTGAAAAGTGTACAATGTGATTGGACATACACGCATAGTATGAAATACAGATAATTTCTCAATCTGCAGTCTGAGACCAAGTCTCAAGTAGAGTAGTGATGCTTGTATTACCATGTAAAGAAATGTATAGAAAAAACGGTATGGATATTTGGTAAACACTCCTTTCCTTTAAATAAGTTTAGATTAAGAATGCACCCTCACAGAAAACAGGCAAGATGACTTAAGGATCTCAAAATCTCCTTTTGAAATGTGATATAGTGTAATTAACATTTAAGCTCTAAGAGTTGTCTTTTTATTGATAAGAACTGAGAGATCAGCTTAGCTTGAGAAAAAAATTCTCATTGTGCTTTGAAATCACATCCTGCATTATTATCTTTAATAAGATCTAGATCATTTGTATCCAATATGAAGTCTAAAATATGAGCAGTCTTAAGCATTCCCCAAGAGAACTTCCCACTTGTATTACAGTGAAGTTTTCGTTAATGCTCACCAAACCAGTGACACTTGGATTGGCACCGTGAGAAAGCAGCAACTCGACCACTTCGGTGCGGCCTTTATAACATGCCCACATGAGAGCTGTCCATCCTCCCTAAGGGAAAAAACAGATGGGGGAGGGGGGGAGAAAACTTTCGATCATCTCCAAGCACAAAAATGCCATTAATGAAGTTCCTTCTTTGAATATTTCTGTATAAAACCATTGTTTTATGAAGGCACTACTATGTAGTTTTAAATTCCCAAGCTCCACAGAGAAATATACGATAGTATCTGTAATACGTCGAATCTCTTAATTCCAGAAATTATTACTCCAAATTTTGACTATTATCATGGAAACTGAAACACAGAATATTCATGTTGAATTTCCAACATTTGTTTTGGCTGGCTAAAAACTTTTCTTCAAAACACTTTATATGTCCCTAGACATTCCCTTGTAGGCACCTAGAGTTTTTCTAGAGAGGGATTCCAGCAATCATATTCAGCTCCTGCATTTAAACCCATACTATAGGGACGCCTGGGTGGCTCAGTCAGTTAAGCATCTGACTCTTGATTTCAGCTCATTTCATGGTTCATGAAATCGAGCCCCACGTCAGGCTCTGCGCTGACAGTGTGGAGCCTGCTTGGGATCCTCTCTCTCCCTCTTTCTCTGTTTCTCCTCTGCTCGTGTGCACATGTGCACTCTCTCTCTCTCTCTCTCCCTCTCCCTCTCTCAAAATAAATGAATAAAAACTTAACAATAAACAAACACATTCTATAAATCCCAGATCATTAAGGCACCTCTTGCTAAAAAAGAGAGGATGCTAAGGTAATGATCTGTAGATCATGATTTCGAGGGGTGAAGTCAAGTATGAATTAACAGCATAACTTTCTATTTTCTAAACTACAGGAGCAATTTTCTTTCTATTCTTTTTTATTTTAAGTAATTTTCTCTTCAGCTATAACAGAATTCAGTAAAAGAGACCAGTGTAATCAAATTATACTAAGAAATGAACGCTTTGTTTTTTTTAAACCAACATTTAAATCCACATTTGGTTTTGAGAATATAAATCACTTAATCCTTCTGATTCCCTTTCATCATCACTAAAAAGGAGATTAAAAAAAATACTTGCCCTAATCTAGAAAAGGCTCAATTGTAGGGAAGGAAAACAGATCAGCAGTGGCCGGGGCCTGAAGAGGGGTTGAAGGAGATAATTATAAAGGAGCAGCATGGGGAACTACTGGGGCGGTGAAACGGCTCTGTTTAGAACGTGGCAGTAGACACAGACATTAGGCACTTGTCCAAACGCATAGAACTGTACGTCACAAGGATGACTTTTACTGTGTGCAAAGTTTTAAAAAATCAACCAGAATATGGAGAGAAAAAATAGAATACAGACTGGGCCAAATGAATCTAACTGTATTACAAATGAATCACATAATCACATAACTACTTAGAAGCTAACCCGCGGTACCTTTGGAAAGCAATGTTTTGACTGAATAGTGTAATGTTAAAGACAGAGAGAATCATACACAGACACTGTACTAAGCAGGTAAACCTCTTTCTCTCAGAGAGAGAAATTCTGTAACTACTTTAATTTGTACACTAGAGTTGAACAAATAAGTGAATATATTGTGTAGATAACATGGCCAGATTCTTCATCATCAGAGAAGAGTTACAAATTAAAGATAAGGGAAAATCTATAATGAATTGGGTTGGCAGTATCAACTTGGTCTCTTTAAAAAAAAAATACATCCCCCCACACACAAATAGATACAGAAACAGATGCATGAGTATGCAAGAGCTAACATAAAGACATCTATCTTCTATGTCTATCCACTGAGGACTATAAGCAGTGATACCCTAGTAATAACAAGCACACCTAACACGAAGATATTGCTTTCTCAATACCATTTTCTTTTTTTTTTTTTATGTTTTTTTATTTATTTTTGAGAGACAGAGAGAGACAGAGAGAGACAGTGCAAGCAGGGGAGGGTCAGAGCGAGAGGGAGATACAGAGTCCGAAGACAGGCTCTAGGCTCTGAGCTAGCTGTCAGCACAGAGCCCGACGTGTGGCTCGAACCCACGGACCGTGAGATCATGACCTGAGCCGAAGTCGGATGCTAAACCGACTGAGCCACCCAGGTGCCCCTCTCAATACCATTTTCTAATAGAGAAACCAGAGTTCCTTGGAAAACTGATTGATTCTGGGGCTGATAATCAGGAAAATAAGCCAAGAAAAATACAAGATGAACCTGAGCCTGAAGCATCTTGTGATGCCAGAAAGGAAGGAAGTACTCAGAAAAAAAAAAAAAAAGGACAGGAAGGACAGGGAGTATTAAAAATATCCAGAAGCTCCCATGGCCAAAGCTGGAGCAACGTGAGCAGGAAAATAGGTGCAGAACCTAATTATACACCAGAGAACAAAATAAATATTCATCAGAGGCAGCTGAGGGGCTCAGTCAGTTAGGCGTCCGGCTCTTGATTTCAGCTCAAGTCATGATCTCACAGTCTGTGGGTTCGAGCCCCCTTGGGATTCTCTCTCTCCCTCTCTTGTCTCCTCCCCAGCGTGCGCTCTCTCTCTTTCAAAATAAATAAACATTTTAAAATAAATAAATAAATATTCATTGGACCATATATATCTATAGATATATAACTACATACAGATACAGAGAGAAAAAGAGAGAGAGAGACGGAAAGGACTCTTCCTTACAAAAGAATTCCAATTAATCAATGTATAGGGGAGTAGGAAAATCACCATAACACCACATTAATCATTGCTGCCTGCAAGACACACGGATAGATGTTAAAACAAATGAGTAAAAGTTTAATCAAAAGCAGTATCTTCTCCAAAATATTTAGTAATTACAAAGGGGAAAATAGTAATCTTACAGTGAATAAATCTGGCAGACACTACCTTAACCAAGAGATCAAGGTTAACTTCACCAGTGAAAGACTCTGCTATCATGTACCTAGAAGCTTGGAGAAGGGAATATCATCTCTGCGGTATCCTTCCCCAACAAAGCATAATCTCAATCTAGTCATGAGACACCAGACAAATCTAAACAGAGAGAGATTCTAAAAATGTCAGAGGAGTAATCTTCCAAAGTGTCAAGGTCATGAAAGACAAGGAAAGGCTGACAGTTTATTTAGGTCAAATTACAGAGCTGGGCATTTAGTCAAGCTTTATGTACACCAATATTTCAATCTGTAAAATGCCTTCCCAGAATTGTTTTAATATCATGCTCGCATTTTAATTTGTATAATGTCGCCCTATGCAAGAATGTAGGAGATAAACATTTAATCCTGAGAAAACTAAATCCAAATTTGCAAAACGAAAAGATCAGAACTGAATACCTACACCAATAGCTGTAGTTTAGCGCCCACAAAGGTCTCACTGGATTTCTAGATGTTGTATCCCGGGAGTTCCTCTGAACCCAGACAACCCCTGGCGGTCCTTGTCCTCTCCTTACACAAGTCCCAAGGACTCTCCTTCCCTCACAGCTCAGCTACTACAGCCACCCGATCCTGTGAGGTTAGGGTCCCTCAATATTAACTACTCAGGGAGTCACAGTCCTCAGGTTTCCCAATTTTTGGTGTTTGAAAGCCAAACAGAGAGACCATTTAAATATGTTAAAACATGTTGTGGTAATTACTTAGGGGAAATAAAAAATATGGACAAGTAAAAAAGCTTAAGATAATTTTGTACAAATCTTACTAAATTTGACACATTCAATAATGTGTACTTTATAGTTCCTAACTCCCTGCTAATATACGCGGAGCAGCGATAGAGGAGAAAGCCTTTGGAGTAAGGCAGACCTGGGTTCAATGTCGGACTGACTGCTTTGGCCAAAGGGCACTCCTTCCAGTTTCAGTTTCCTGAGCTACCTACACTGAGAACAAAAGGAATCCCTAGCCCATGGGATTGTTCTGAGAAGTCGACTAACCACAGAGAAGCGAAAGCATGTAAAGGGACCAGGCACAAAATGGGGACCTAATATTAATTCATGTGATCAACTGGTTTGGTGCCTTTAATCAAACACTGAGAACTAGGTAACTCTATGCATTTCCTTTCTACTTTATATGCCGGTAAGGTAAGAAAACCACAGGTTACTCTCGCCTGCCAAACCCAGCCTCTGCCTAAGTTACTGACATCATGAACTTCTCTCCCTAAACTTGTATAGCAATATACTTCAACTCCTTTTCAGAAATAAGTAGGGTAAAAATGGTTCTGTATCTTTGTATAAAAGTAAGTATTCCACCCACTTCATTAAGTGTGAGAATACACATAAGATTATGAAAGTAAACACACTGTGTAAATTATAAGAGTAAGTATAAGACAGTAGAATGCTGCAGTTTCTTAAAAACTCAGATCACCTGCATTTCACATTATCAGCAAAGTAATACACGTTATATACACCAAGGCAGATCGATTCCTTCCTCTCTTCCACTATTAAAGTTAACTTTGGAAAAGGCTTAACATTTTGCAGGGTAAATAAGCTAGAAATGATCTCTTTCTTTGTCTTTATGCTTTAAACAGAATGCCAGGATCAGATAAGAGCTCAGATAATTAAGAATCGCATCTTGTTAACTTGTAATGTGTGTAGATGGCAAGTCTGAACACAATTACATTTTTAAAATAAATTTATAAATATTATTCTGAAAATTATCACTTTGAACTGAAAATATTTATAAGATTATACTGTCCCTCTCAAAGTTCCTCTTTAAAGGAAACAATTCTTTCATATGTTTTAAAACACTGTTACATTGAAAGTTAATGAGTTGTTTTTAATAATATTTCAGAATTTTAAACTCTGAAATAAACTAACAATAACAATAACTAAGAATATGCTAAAAGAGGTTCATCATATCACCAGGGTTTTTTTAACCCATTCTTGAGAGTCATTTCAATGCCCGGCCCCAAATCCTAAAAACGTTATTACACTCTCACCTCATGCCCAAAAAGACAAGGTTCCAGACATATCTATTACTGTTACTAAGATTCCGGCTAATGAAACACACCACAGCCTACGTGCCTACCATGTCACGATGCTCCAAGTTGACCCCACATTTCAGCAGTTCTTCCACAATGTGCACATGCCCTTCCTTCGATGCCGAGATCAGGGCTGTCCAGTTATCCTTGAACACACAGTCACAAACGTTACCATTTCAAAACAAAAACCAAAAATCCAAACTGAGGAAAAATAAATTCGACTTTACATACCAAATGGTCATACCAAATTGACATGATTTGACCCCACCGTGAACTACTCTAAAACGACACCGCAGCGTAAGCTCCGTTAAGAACTTATCTGTCTGCCTGCATTACCGCAGTGTGTCGAGGGCTCTCACAGCTGCTTGGTCCTGTCACTGGCCTTCTAATCACACTCTGAGGTTTTGTGGAAAAAGAAAAGATGACTATCTTTTAACTTTACAGCTAATCCTTGTGGCTAGCAACCATTGCTATAAATTGAAATTAAAAAGCTTGTCATCAGATTTAAGAGCACATTCACAGGCTATTAACCTAACGCAACCCCATATGATGGATTTAGAAACTACGTGCTACAGAAAGAACCACTGTCATTTATTTTTAAATAAAGGCTACAAAGACCCAGGTATATGTGCTCCCTATTCAGCCAGTGCCGTCTTTGCATAAAAAACATGAAGAGCTGAGACCTTTCACTGAAAGTAAAAATTTCTCTCCTGCATCACCCCTTTAAAAAGCAGACTTGGCATATTAGGCAAAGTTAAGATCGATCTGAAAGTACAACTGTGATCTACTAATTTTGAATCACCTCTCAGAAACAAAGAGCAAAGTTAAGGAAAAAGAAAAAAACAGTATTTTAATATATACCAAATCTTCCAGATTGCAATTAGCTCCATTCTTAATTAATTCTTTCACTATTTCCAGGTTGCCTTGTTCAGCGGCTATCATCAGTGGAGTCTGGCCACACTAGAAAATAGAAAAGACACGGAGAGCTTTTCAAGATGCTGTACTTTAACTGAAATGCCACAGTTAAATACACCATACTTACCACAATGGTATGTCGAACATTGTTTACAGAATCTCTTAAATTTACAAACGCCTTTGAAATCTCAAGTTTTCAGTTTATTAATAATATAAAAGTCAAAGAGAAAACAACATTTTTTTTACGACTGCATTAGTAGTCTGTTTTTGATACTACAATTTCATTCAAAATAAGTAAACATGAGGAGAACCTGGGTGGCTCAGTCGGTTAAGCATCCAACTTCAGCTCAGATCACGATCTCATGGTTCGTAAGTTCCAGCCCCACAATGGCTCCGCACTGACAGTGGAGCCTGCGTGGGATTCTCTCTCTCTCTCTCTCTCTCTGCCCCCCCCACTTGTGCTTTCTCTCTCAAAATAAATAAACTTAAAAAAATAAGAAAACATGAATAATACTAGGCTCTGAAAAGTTATCACCACACTGTATATAAAAATCTTAGCATGTCGAGGCACTTGGTGGCTCAGTTGGTTAAGCAACCGGCTCTTGCTTTCGGCTCAGGTCATGAGCTCGCAGTTTGAGCCCAGAGCCTGCTTGGGATTCTCGCTCTCCACCCCTCCACTTGTTCCCCTCTTCTCTCTCTCCCACATTTTTTTAAAAAACAAGCAAAGAATTATAATAGTTGGCAAAAATACAACAGATGCTATTATAAGAATAATATAAGAGTTAAACACAAATATTGGTTAAAACAAAGTACAAAAGTAAAGTGCATTAAACATACATTCTTAAAGAACAAGAGATACTAAATTATATGTCATTCAACCAAAGTCATTAGGGAATGAGGTTATTATGCACAAATAGATTTTCCAGGTGAAAAAGTTTATCCTTTGAACTTAAATTTGATTATATATTTTATGATAGCCATTAATTTATAAACCAATGCGTGCATTACTTACTACCTGTTAAACAGATTACCTTTAACCATCATGTTTACAACTGAGTCATAACCCCAGACAACAATGATCACACCCAGCTTGCCTCTGTCAGCTCTAACCTCTTTGGCCAACTTTCTACAGCATCCTTCTCCCTTCTAATCACCCAGAATAAAAAGTGAGATAACAAAGTTATTAGTATAATAGATAATTAAAGCCAATTAACCCTGAGCCCACGGCCCTACGGATATATGAACTTTACATCAGAGTTTCCAGATCGGGAACTCCAGACACTCAAAGTTTTCTGTTTACTTTCAGGGGTCACAGTCACATCAGACAGTTCACAGCGATAGGCGCTTCTCGAGTATGAGGGACGAAATAACGTAGATGTGTAAAAATACCTGTAACACAAATACGAGACGATATAAATCTGATTAGCTAGAAACAAGCCAGACGAAAGACCTGAATAGTCGTGAGTTTCTCTTGCAGAAGCTTCTGGTCGTCTCCCCCATATCGAGTGACGGGATTTTGGGGGGGGCGGCAGCGCACTCAGCTACAAACCCCCACACCGTCGGGCCCGGCCTGCACCGGAACAACCCGGCGACGCTGCGCTGGCTGAGTCTCCCGGGCCAGCCGGGCTCAGCGGCCCGTCTCTGTGCTCCGGGCCTCGTGTAGACACAGGCTGGCGGCGCGGCAAGATGGCTGACGTGCGGCCACCGGCGCGCGGCGAGGGGCCAAGGGCCTGAGGAGCCTGGGGCGGGATCCTGAAGCCCTCATCTCAACCTCGGAGTGCTTCCTCCGATTCTCATCACGCTGAGAAAAGGAAGACCTTAATCTGAGTGAGACGCTGTTTTAGGAGCCGTTACCTGCGGCCCACGGCAGTCCTTGACGGACATGCCCTTTACAACCACGCTACCCAAAAAGAGAAATAATTTACCCAAAAGGTTGCCGTGAAGTCAGTAGACTCTCAAAGGTAGATGAAAAGTTACCTCATAGGCTGGCCCTTATAACAAAACATTTGCTTATTCAATGAGTTCTCGCTTGACCCGTCTAGTAACTACAGTGGTGGAGACAGAGTAACTCAGAGACAGCCACGACTTTATTCTTCCATTTTAAAATGAATCACTAAAGGCCCCTGTGGTACCTAATCCCACACATCGCAGTGGAACCCCAAGCCCACTGCTTTCCAAACCACACAGGATCACACACTCCCATCACCCCGACTCCACGTACAATGACCTCAGGCCAAAACACACGAGAACAGAACAACCATCCTTTCAGCTCCCCAGAAGACGACGATGAAAAAACATTTCCTATTCGGCATCTCTTCTTGTTCTTGCCAGACTCTAGGTAGTCCTACTTGTATTTATATAGGAGTACTAGGCCTCGGTAACCGTTGCCCTTTAAAGTAAACCTTTGGAAAATATATACTTCTTCCAATACTTGTAGTGAAACGAAAACATTTTGAAACTCTCCTTTGAAATGTCCCTCAGAGCCTATTTCTAAGCACATAACAAAGTCCATTCCTTGAACTGAGAGTCCCCCTTCATTTCCTCAGGAGAATACTGTCCCACCTCAGCACTGTAATCTTATACCAAGAAGCCCTCAGAGTAACTTTTTGTTGTTTTCTAAACTAAAATAAAAGTCTGTCACTACTTTACAAAGGGCTAAGACCTCCCATCATTGAGATGTTCACAGGCCAAGATTTATCTAGTTTACAAATAAAGCAGAGAAAAGGCGGCAGGAAATTAGCATTTACTGATGGCAGCCAATTGTATGCTAAACACAGTATAGGAATTTCCCCCATATTCTTTTATTTTAAGGTTTATTTATTTTGGGGGACAGGAGGGACAGAGCGAGAGGGAGAGAGAAAATCTAAGCAGGCTCCATGCCATCAGCACAGAGCCCAACACTGGGCTCGAACTCACAAACCACGAGATCATGACCTGAGCCAAAATCAGGAGCCAGACATTTAATGGACTGAGCCACCTAAGGGCCCCATAGGCTAAGTTCTTTTGTTTTGTTTTTTTAAAGTAGGTTCCACACCCAGTATGGAGCCCAACATGAGGCTCGAACTCATGACCTTGAGATTGAGACCTGAGCTGAGATCAAGAGTCGGTCGCTTAACTGCATTTTATGGATATACTATTTAAGAGACCTTTTCAAAACTGATAACCGAAACATATCAACATAAAGTAATTAAATATTTTTAAGGGCAAGAAAGAAGAGAAGACAATCCACACAACTTTACAGAATTCTGTAAATTTAAATTTTATGAGAAGTTGTAGAAGCAAAATTCAGTAAAAGGCCTTGAGAAAGCTACTTTCTCTCCAACCCTCACACTGAGCCACAGGTGAACAATCCGGGTGGTTTCGAATCATTGTTTTACAACTCGAATTTCAACTGATACAATACTACACTAGATAGAAATACCGTCGCTATCAGTTACACGCTACCTCATGCATGATGTCAACTTAAGCTCTGTACCAAATATGCTTAATTCTTTATGTGAATAAGAGTAATATAATTTTGTGCTTACTGATGTGCTATATTCTCCTTGCATGTGAGGCTATTTTTTCAGTATTCCCATAGAAAATGCCTATGAAGTAATAATTAATATTTTTAACTATGAATCTTTTTATCATTCCAAATATGCTAATGTATGCTAATTAAAATGACCACTTTTGTAATAATTCTTTTTATTTTTTAATATATTTTCAAGTTTATTTATTTATTTTGAGAGAGAGAGGGGGAGGGAGGGGCAGAATGAGAGAGAGAGAGAGAAAGAGAGAGAGAGAGAGAGAGAGAGAGAGAATCCCAAGCAGGCTCTGCACGCTCAGTGTGGAGCCCAACATGGGGTTCAAACTCACGAACTGCAAGATCATGACCTGAACCAAAATCAAGAGTTGGACGCTTAACCGGATGAGCCACCCAGGTGCCCCTATGTAATTCTTTTATAACAATGAACAATCTCCAATTATAAATTTTCTCCTATCTATTTAGAACAATTATTGATAACCCATAATCACAGAGGAGTTACCTAACCAAACATACTGTGTTCAACACAGAAACACTGAATATGTCAGCACATCATTGGATGAACTTATTCTGAAAACTAAAAGAATGGCAGTCGAGCATAAACAGATTATAGTTTGAAATCAAATAGAACAGGGTTCAAATCTGGATTCCATCAGATAATATCTTGGATAGGAAACTGAGGGATTAAGTCCTTTACCTATAAATCAAGAAAAGTATCAGCATTATCCTTTTATTTATTATTACTTTTTTAATGTTTGTTTATTTTTAAGAGAGAGAGAGAGAGACAGAGCACAAGCAGGGGAGGGGCAGAGAGAGAGGGAGAGAGAGGGAGACACAGAATCTGAAGCAGGCTCCAGGCTCTGAGCTGTCAGCACCAAGCCAAAGATGGGGCTCGAACTCACAAACTTTGAGATCATGACCTGAGTCAAAGTCGGACGCTTAATTGACTGAGCCACCCAGGCGTCCCTCAGCATTATTCTTTATAGAATTGCCAAGCAAATTAAATGAGCTGATTCAATAAAAACATTAACTGTCATAAGGTTATTGCAGTAACAAAATTTTTATGTTAGGATTTCCTTATGAGAGCTAACCTTAATGAAATTTAGGTACCCTATGACAAAAACAATCACAATCATAAAATAATAACTGTTGATTCCACAGCTTTAAAAACATTTATAACATCTGCATATTTGTGTTCGTAGCAGCACTATGTGGGCAACAGCCAGGAGAAAGAAAAAGCCCAAAAGTCCACAATACGTAAATGCATAAACAAAATGTGGCTTATACAGACAACGGAACGTTATTCAGCTTTAGAAAGGAAAGAAACACATGCTGCAACATGACTGAACCTTAAGGATGTTATGCTAAGTGAAATAAGCCAGTCACAAAAAGACAAATTCTGTATGATTCCACTTATGTGAGGTACAAAGAGCAGTCAAGTTCACAGAAACAGAACGTAGAAGAGGAGCTTCCAGGGCTGAGGAGAGAAAGAACTAGGGAGGTGCTGTGTTACAGCCATGGAGCTTCAGATCTGAAAAAGTTCTGGAGATATCTCATAACATTACGAATTACTGACACAACTGAAGACAACTGAACCGTACACTTAAAAAATGGTTAAGATGTGGGGCACGTCGGTGGCTCAGTCAGTTGAGCATCTGAACTCTCACAGTTCATAAGTTCAAGCCCCACCATCGGGCTCACTGCTGTCAGCACAAAGGTCGTCTGCTCCCCTCTCTCTCTCTGCTCCTCCCCTGCTCACAGTCTCTCTCTCAAAAATAAATAAAACATTAAAAAAATAAGGTTAAGATGGGAGACACGTGCGTCACTCAGTCCGTTAAGCGTCAGACTTTAGCTCAGGTCATGATCTCACAGTTCGTGAGTTCAAGCCCTGCATCAGGCTCTCTGCTGTCAGCACGGAGCTTGCTTGGGATTCTCTCTCTCCCTCTCTCTCTCTCTGCCCTTCCCTGCTCGTGCACAAGTGCACATGTACGTGCTCTCTAAAAAAATAAGCATTAAAAAAATGGTTAAGATGATAAAGTTTATGTTTTTCCTCCACAGTAAAAACATAAGTGAAACCCTTTACATGTCCACACACACAGATACATATATGCACACGTGTGTATACACACACACATGTAAAACTAAAATCACTCCTCATTCATTCATCTTATCCACTGGCGAAAAAATTACACTACATTGAAAATAAAGTTTTAAGAAATTTTTTTAAAGTTTATTTATTTATTCTGAAGTAATTTCTACACCCAACATGGGGCTCGAACTCATGACCCTGAGATCAAGAGTCTCATACTCTTCCAACTGAGCCAGCCAGGCACCCTGCAAGTTTCATTTTTGTTATATTTTATAAAGTAAATACAAACTTTGCCACTTAAAAAATTCATATAAAAGGTTTTTAGTCCCTAAAATGCATAGTGCAAAGCTTCATGATGTAATATGATCAACAGTTTACTGCCTTATATTATTGAATACCAATATCTAATAGAAGTTAATGAAAATGGTAAATAGATACCTCCCTATCTTATTAAACAGCACATGGCCTATTTAACTGTCTCTTAAAGATGTAGGGTCTGGGGCGCCAGCTTCAGCTCAGGTCATGATCTTACAGTTCATGAGTTCAAGCCCCACATCGGGCTCACTGCTGTAGGCACAGAGCCCACTTTGGATCCTCTGTCCCCCTCTCTCTGCCCCTTCCCAGCTTGTGCATGTGTGCACTCTCTCTCTCTCTCTCTCTCTCTCTCTCTCAAAAAAAAAAAAAATGGTTTTAAATATAGGGTCTTTAAAATCCCTAAGTGTGTAGAACTCAGAAAGAGAGCCAAGGTTCCATTAAAGAAAGTATTTCAAAAATTTTGTCTAGTGAATCTATTGGGTCTAGAAGCTCTCTAAAACTTCCTAGAAACACTTCAGGCTTCAGTAACCAAACTTCACAAATATTGATTATTCCATCTAAAAAAAAAGAGTCAATCATAACTCTAAACTCCATATTCAATCATGCATGTGAGTTCAAATGTATTCCAAAATTATGGAATTTGAAGTACTTTTAACAGCCTTACCAAGGTT
Source organism: Cryptoprocta ferox (assembly GCA_028646485.1). Taxonomy (NCBI): domain Eukaryota; kingdom Metazoa; phylum Chordata; class Mammalia; order Carnivora; family Eupleridae; genus Cryptoprocta; species Cryptoprocta ferox. The sequence continues at coordinate 126,759,829 of CM053576.1, read as the reverse complement.
AAGAACTTCATATTTCTTATATTTTTCCTTAGCACAATGCCTTGTACACAGTAGTCTATAGTCAACAAATGTTTGTTTAAGGATTTTAATTTCAGAAACTTGGTCTTACCTCATTTCTCTCATCTACATCTTTGCATTTCTCAAGAAGAGCTTTCAGGGCAGGAATGTTTTCTTCTTCCACATAATTTATTACACTCTGTGATATGAGAACGGACATTTTCACAGAAAGCTGTAGTTATCCTAATTGCAGTACCTGTCAAAAGCAGATTAGATAAAATGCACATATTGATTAGGAAAACACACATGTGATTAGGGAAAAAAACTAATTTACTACTAACTATATCATCATTCTTAACCTTACGTTTGTACACATACACCTCCACCTGCGGGAGTGACAATAAGGCCCCACCGCCCAGCTGTCAAAACGCCCACCCCTCCCTTCCCAAGACTCACATACATGTCAGTCTTAACTCATCCAAATCCCAAACTCCAGATGCACCCCCAAGCCGCCCCTCCATGAAAGGAAGTGCTCCACTGCTCCTCCCTCTGAGGAACGGCAGCTCCAGCTCCGTTCTTCCATGGAATTATCTATGTCTTGTCTCGTCCTCTACACTCTACATTCAGTCTATTAGCAAATCCTTTTGGCTTTACCTATAAAGCATAGTTCACATCTAACTACCACTCACCGCCTCCATCACAACCACCCTGATCCAAGCCACTGTGACTCCTCATCTAGATCCTAACGCTCTTCTTCCTTCCGCTTGCCTTCCCCACAGTCTATCCTCCACACAGGCAGCCACCGTGATCTTTTGAAAACACTAAGTCTGACCAGAGCTTCTTAGAGCATAATCTGCATCAGAATCACCTAGAGACCTTGTAAACCACAGATGCCTGGGCCTCACCTTCAGAGAGTCTGACTGGGTAGGTCTGGGTGCAGCCCCCGAATCTCCATCTGTAACAAGGTCCCAGCAGCTGCGGCTGCGGACTGAAGACCGACATCTGGCAGAGCTCTGAGTCGGATTACATCCTTCTTTGCTCAAAGCCTTCCAGTGGCTTCTCAGAGAACTCAAATCACCTGTGGTACCCTGGTCTTGATGACTCTAAGTGACCTCATCTCCCACCACTCTCCCTTACCCATTTCAGCGCTGGAAGAGGTCAAGTGCTGTGCCACCTCAGGGATTCTGTCTGCCTAAATCTCTTCCTCCAGAAACGCACATGGCTCCCTCCCTCCCTTCCTTCAACCACCTTATTCGGAAAGTCTAATCTGACCATGTGCTGTAAAATAGTAACAACCTCACACGTGCTCCATAGCGGTCCCCACGCTCCCAACTCCTTGCCCTCCTTTATATTCTCCGTGGCATTTGCCACCACTGGAAATACAACGTATTGTGTGTTTACTGCCCCTCTACCACTACTAGAATGTAAATGCAAAAACAGCAGGCATGATATTGGATCCAGCTGGACATCCAAATACAAATAAATCTCAACCCATGCCTTACACAAAATACACATACTAAAACTGACCCAGATATCTAAAACCACAAAACTTCTAGAAGATAATATAGACTATTCTGGATTAAGCAAAGATTTCTTTGATATAACATTAAAAGCATGGTCCTCAGAAAAAGCAAATTGATAAATCAGTTAACCAAAATTAAAAACTTTTTTTTCTAAGAGAATAAAACTACCTGGGACTAGTGATGTCTTTTTTCCTTCCATTTCCCGCCTTCTTGAACAATGTCAATTACTGGCATTCCATGCCTATCCCTCATTGTATTTTAGAGCTCATGACTGGTCGAGTTTCATGTGTCACAGATGGGTAGGAATCGTGCCTCGGGATGGCCCTACTCAGAGCCTCACTCATATCTGATTTCTAGGATGAGATTTAGAACCTGAGAGCTAATAAGATTCAAATGAGATATGGGACTCTGAGTTAAAGCTGCAATGGACTGAGACTTTGGGGGGCCTTGGGATAGGTTGATGTGTTCTGCGTGTGGGATGGAAGTCCATCGTTGGGGACCAGAAGACAAACTATTCCACTATATGATTCCATTCATATGACATTCTCAAAAAGGAAAACTATATGGACAGAAAACAGAACAGAGGTTGTCAGAGTCTAAGGCGGGAGAATGAGGTTGACTACACTGGGGTGCAAGAGCATTTGGGGAGTTCTTGGACTGACTGTTCTATACTCTGATTGTGGTGGCAGTTACATGATTATATGCATGTATCAAAAATTCAAAATTGGACACTAAAAAGATAAATAATATTGATGTAAATTGTACTTCAATAATACCTTATTTTTTTTTAAATCCTAAAAAAAAATCCTCAAAAGACATTAAGTAACTTCACTCCTCAGAATCAACTCCAAAAACACAAGAAACATGGACAAAGATTTTAAATACAACACAATTTTATTCATTAAGAACAAAAACTTAGATATGGGAGATTATATAAATTATATATATGTGTGATATGGTCACACAGTGGAGTAATAGAGAGCCATCAAAATGTTTCCAAAAAACATATTGACAAACAATGCTCGTGATACATTAAGTGACAGAAAAAACTAACTAAAAAAAAACTATATATACAGCATCTCAACTATTTTTTTATTTTTTTAATGTTTTATTTATTCTTGAGAGAGAGAAAGAGAGCATGAGTGGGGGAGAGGCAGAACGAGAGAGGGACACAGAATCCAAAGCAGGCTCCAGGCTCTGAGCTGTCAGCACAGAGCCCGCTGTGGGGCTCGAACTCATGAGAGGTGAGATCATGACCTGAGCTGAAGTTGGACGCTTAACCGACAGAGCCACCCAGGTGCCCCTCAACTATTTTAAATATATACATTTTAAAGTACTGAAATGAAACACATCAAATAGTGATGGCATTAATGTAAATTTTCTTTTCTTTAGAAACTTTAGTTCCTACCTTTCCAGAATGCGGTACTTACTGCCTCTCCGGGAAGTATAATTGACGTACAGTATCCTATTAGTTTCAAGTGTACACTGTTATCCCCATAAGTCTCATTACCATCTGTCACACATTAACCTAGTCCTACACCATCGACTCTCCTGACTGTACTCCCCACGCTGTACATGCCATCCCCTAGAACACGATACTTTTATCACCGCAAACCAGGAAGAGATTTTTATTAACGGTCATCGCCAATATCCAGCGCCTCCGTTTGTTCTCACATCTCCTAGGATCAAGTCTAGTACCTCAGGAAGGCATCCGGGATCTGGCTCTGCCTCCCACCCTTCCCTCCCTGTAGTAGCAGCCCCACTCCATCCCACAGCCCAGCCAAGCTGAAGCACTCAGAGTTGCCCCTACCTGCGTCCTGCTCCACACACCTGCCTGTGCTCAATTTACTCCCCACATTTTGAACACTGTCCTCATGCCCACTCTGTCAAAGCACTGACCACTCTCTCCAGCGTACAACAGGTACCGTTTTCAGTGTAATGTACTTCCTACCATCTGAGATCAGCCAACCCCACTCTCAGTGCCCTAGTTCAGGGCCGTCGCCATGTGTGCTAGTCAAGACTCCTGACAAATTTAACCTAGCTTAAGCCAAACAGGAAATTAATTTTAAGGATACTGATTTATTCCCCATAACCACACGGTGGGAAAGGTAGGTGGCCCTGGACCCCAAATGCCAGGAGAATTCTCATTCTCTACTGCAGACCAACTTCTTCTACACAAGCGGGAAAATGGCTGCCATTTTCCAGGCCCAGATCATTTCTCAAATCAGAGAAAGCAGACTATTCATTGTTCCCAGATTCAAAAGTCCCAGATCAAGTGCCAACCAGAACCAATCAGCTATGGTCACAGGGTTGGGAGGGGGTTACAAGGTCACATAGTATGGGCACTGTTTTCAGAAAGGAGGGAACTGTTGCAATCTAGGCACTTGTCCTAAAAATTCCTACTGCACCACCTCTCCCCTGGATCACTGTGATGGTCCCCCCGCTATGTCCCCTCTCTCCAGCCCTCCCCCACCTCAATCAAACTGCATACTGAAGCAAGAGTGATCTAAAATACATTCCTTTTTAAAATCCTTCTGTTAGTTCCCCATAAATTCATGCTGGGAGAACAAAAGTTGATGGTTTTATTACTCACAAGTTACTCAAGGAACTGAAGGCCCTGAAGCCTTTAGAAGCCATTGTAAATGTTCAATGTTCGATTCTGTAATTCCTGTGAAAAGCTCTGCTCTGTGCAGAGCAGGGATTCCTGGACTGCGGTGTGAAGACACGCAGATCCTTCACAACCTGGGCACGTCTTACCATTCCAGCCTCACCTGTCTCCCCTCCCAGACCCAACCCTCCCACCCTCTACCCAAACCTGCTTCCACACTCCCGGGTCCAGGCAGACGAAGCTGCCGGCAACCTCTGGCTACCCCACACTTTCCTTTTTCTGGGCCTCCGGGCTGATGTCCCCCTCAGCTTAGAAAGCCCACCCTCCACACATACGCCCGGACAGTTTCTACTCATCTTGCAGATATGGGTCTAACGTTATCTTCTTCTGGAAGCCTCCACTGACTGGCGGCTTACTCTGAGCTGGGCCAGGGCCCTGACTCTCCGACTCCACGCCCTGTGTATACACCTAAACTTAGACTGCTCATATTCTTTCTTGCTCATCCTCATCCACAACTCTAAACTCCAAGTTCTTCCAAGAACCACCTTATAGCTAACACAAGGCCTATAAAATTGGGGCTGAGACAGAGAAAAGCAGCCCCGGGCTGTCAGGAAGCGGCCTGGCACGCGCAGCCAGACCTCGGTGTTCTCAAGTGAAGGTAAACATGGACAGCCACGTGACTGTGTGGTGTGCACCCAACAAACCATGAACAGCACGATGGGAGTTTTAAGTAGAAGTGAGAGCTAAGACTGGAAAGTGAGGGTTGCTGGTGAGATCCTAACTTCTTCAAAGACAGGGGCCGTCTCTCCTCCGTTCTTACCTCCCCAGAACCTACCACAGGAGCAGCGCAAGTAGAAGCATGGCGGGTGGCTGTCAAATTGAATAAAGGCAGAGGTGTACGAAACGGGCCTCTTCTGGAGGCCTTTGCCTGCCCTGTTTTCTACCATCAGCCATAACCAAGGATGGGCACATGATCCAAGGATGGGCACATGATCTGGGACCTGTGAAGCTCAAAAACATAAGCTGGGCCAACGAGATTCCTCCCTTGAGAACTGGGAACTAAAAACAAAAGGCTCCGTTATTATGCGCTGTTTGCAAAACGCTACAGTTTTGAGACAGCCACTGGGCAGAGAGAGAACCTAACAGATAAGAATAGAGAAAACGACTCCTCAAAGGTAAGAAAACAAATGTGGCTCCGGAGACAGAGGCAGAAGGCGAAGCTGCCGTGGATCCTGACGTCTTGCTGATTCTCGTTAGGTCCCGTAAATCTCCTTCTCCCTGAGGTGCAAGAGTTAAGTCTCCGTCCCTTGCCTTCAAAACAGCCCTACACGGTGGCAGATGAAGCTGAGCCGCGGACAGCTGCTGAGCAAAGGCGGGAAGAGGGAGACGGCGCGCTGGCAGGATCCCGGGAAAGCTCATCTCCCAGCAGTGACTGTGGCCCAGACTCGAAAACCACAACGAATTAGAGCTCCCCGGGCAGGCACCCACCACCCGAAACAACCCACAGGAGAGGGGGCCGGTGGTGGGGATGAAGAAGAAATGGCAGCTGCGAGCTTGAACGATATGAGAGCCTCCACAGTTGACCGTTCAACCTACCAAAATATCCAGGAGAGAGATTCTGGATGTAAAGATCAAAGAAAGTGTGAGACTGGAGGCTTTTTCTGAGAACTCAAAGATGACTGGATGCCAAGCATGGGTGACCGGAGGAGGGTGCAGCCATTAACAAAAAAAAAAAAAAAAAGGGGAAGTCGGGAGGAAGTCGGGACTTCTCTCTGCAGGGTCACGGCCCCCTCCCTCCTCACCGCCGCCCCCCACCCGTGGGGTGCTTTGGCCAGGCTGAATGTGAGGTGCTGGTTGGATAACCCAGCATTTGGAAATCGTTCACACAAAGGATGCAGAATAAGGACTGTCATACTTGTGTCCGCCAGAGTTACTTGGTAAGTTTGCCAAATAGACGTATTTCTTGGCTTCTCCCCCAAAGAATCCCACCCGGTAGATCTGGGGTGGGCCCAGAATCGACATCCTAACAAGCACCCCAAAATGATTCTCATGAGAGTGTCGGCGCTGCTAAAGCTAGAGAACAAAGAGCAGATCTTGCCCGCAGAATTCCTCAGCCTTGACTCTGCATCAACTCCCCTAAGGTGCTTTAAAATTTTTTTAGATGTTTGGCGTTCAGTGTGGTCAAAGTACGGGCAATGACAAGACGTCAGGCTCACCCTCCCCCACCCCCTGTCCTCCGAAGGGGCGACTCCAGAGCCACACCCCAGGTCAGCTGAATGGGAATTTCGGAGCCTAAGGCCAGGAAAAACCACATTTTTAGCCAGCGCCCCTAGCGGCTGGCAGAGACGGGTCCATAAACAGTTATGAATAAGAAAATATTCTTCATTGGCTTGAACCTCTCTCAATGTCAGTAACGACCTGAAAGAAAAATAATCCAAGATTGCCGGCTGACAAAGAAATCGCTTCCCTATAAGTAAATCACAGGAGCGTCGCAATCAATGGCTTGCTGACGTTTTGCAGGGCAGTTAAAGGCCTACACAGGACAATGGAGCCACGAAGCCCGATCAGAAAGCAGAGGAAGAAAACCGACCGCCCCGCCCTCCGAAGCCCAGGGAA